>BPLQ01011912.1:0-30764 GCA_021605075.1 Caerostris darwini | reverse complement strand
GTAGCAAAATGTGTATTATGTACATTATGTAGCAAAATGTGTATTATCATTACAAACGAAGCATCTCTTATCTTTCTAAATTGGACCCCGCCATTGTGTGTAACCGCAGTATTTATTATTATAACTTCCGGTTGTAAAACATTCGTTCTTGAAACGTTCTTGGTCTGTTCTTTTATTACACCCCGTCGGCTCATTCCGTGGGAATTTCTGTCTAGGCCTAAAATCGCATTCTTTTTCATACATATTCTGATTCAAATTCTTAAATTTGGGCAATTCGCTTTCATTTCTTACATTTTCATATTCATCAAGTTTATCAACTAATTCGGATGACTTAACTATTCTGACCCACTCGTCTACAAAATGTTCTTTTACTACAATAGGAACTTTTCTTTTTAATTGGTCTGTTATAATTAATTCTCTAAGACTATCAAAGTCATTCACATTAGTGCCGCGTAACCACTCATCGAAATAATTTTGTAACTCATACGCGAAATCTCCCCACGTATTTTTCTGTAGTTTTGTGTGCCCAAAGAACTTTTGTCTGAATTTATCCGCGCTTAATTTAAACTTTCTTAATAACAAATCTTTAATATACCCATAATCATTCGAAAGTTCTTCCGGAACTCTTGCGATAATTTGGTTAATCTCATAGGGCAATAAATTCACTAAATGACTAACCCAATTCTCATGACTTAAATTTAATCGTTTCGCTTGTCGTTCAAACAATATTAAGTAAAAACTTATGTCCCCATCGCTCATTTCGTAGCGTTGCATTATTTTAGTTATCCTGCAATCTCTAGAAATTTCATTTACGTTTCTATTTTCTCTTAACACGTTACTATTTTGTATTTTTAATTTTTCTAATTCGTATTGTCTTTCTAACTCGCGCTCCTCACGCTCCCTTAACTCACTTAAGTCGCGCTCCTTTAACTCTCTAGTAGAAATTATAGTTTTTAGTAATTCACGCGTAAATTCCTCATCATAATATTCACTTTTAGTAATTAATTCTTTAATTTCGACAACAACTGCGTTATCGGGTAATTTTACATTTAATTCTTCTGCTAAAGAAATTAAATCTATCTTTTTCGCTTTTGCGAGATATGCCATTTTTTTTTTACACACTATTTAAATTTTTAACTATTCAACACTATTTCAATTCCTAACAGTTTAACACATAAAATCAATTCTTAAAATCTTCGATACAATTTCACACAGAAATTAACTCCTGAAGAATTTTACACAGAAATTTAAAAAAAAGAATAATTTGCACCAACACTGAGTTTCTAGAAATTCATGCCACATATCTTAAATCGCTTGGAGTAAGCCTTGAGTTCTGTTAACAACATCCGGTCCTCCAGGGTCAATCCTACTTCTGAAGTGTTAGCTACTATTCTAGCAGCTCGTTGTGTCAGGATGGGATACTCTCTTTTTAATAATACTAATCTTTTTATTTGCACTATGAATACGTACATACACTTGGCACCCTGTGCCACTTCTGCAATACTATTGATATCTAAAAACCAAAGCCGGTCCCTGACCGTCTGTTTTTATCAGACGCCTGACGCTCCTAGCGCTCACCTCGTGGTCTCGAGATCTCGCCGCAACTGCTACTTACCGCACTGGACCACAGTTAAGGACCCAGTTACTGGTCACAGTTACCAGTTATAACCGCGACCTCTCGCGGTTATAATTAAACCTTACACTATTGTCAACGAATCTGCTAACAAAAGTTTTAAATCAACAAAAGTTACACGCGTAATTACAAAAACCTGATAGTTGCATATTTTTTCTCTCACTCATATATACCTGTTCTTTTCTATAAATTAAAAGTAGTAGCTATCGTATTTGCACAAATTTGCATAAAGTTCGCTTTTATCCTTTATATAAACTATAAATTTTATTGTTGCTGTCATTTTTTTTATGGTGAGCTTCGAAAAACATAACTGTTCCTTAACTTTTGGAGGCCAGTATACATACATATGCGATACTCTTTACCCCAACATAACTACCGAGGGTAACCGCGGGATTTTCACTAGTTTATAACGTTAGTGGGATTCATTTCATTTATTTGTTAGTTGTTATGCTTAAGTTACATTTTCTGCATATTATGCTTGTTATTAAGCTTTACCTAATAGAAGTAAATAAAACCGAGTTATTATCATTCTGTGATTTTTTATCCAACTTATTACAGCAACAATAAGCTATTCGCAGTCGTGGGCCAGATTGATGACACTGGCGGGCCGGATTTGGCCCGCGTGCTGTAGTTTGGAGACCCCTGCTATAGCTCATCAACCGTAGTGACTGGCGTATGGTGACGAGGTAGTCGCTCGGCAACCATGGACCAGACATGGCGGCAATGGCGAGAGATCTGGTGAACATGCAGACCAGGGCAACAGCCGTACATTTTCCGTATCAAGGAAGTTCCGTACAATACCGGCAACATGCGGTGGTGCATTATCCTGCTGAAACGTAGGGTTTTTCGCAGGGCTCGAATAAAGGGTACAGCCACGGGTCGTAATACACCAGAAATGTAACGTGCACCATTCAAAGTGCCGTCAATGCGAACAAGAGGTGATCGAGACGTGTATCCAATAGCACCCCATAACGTCAGGCCAGGTGATGGGCCAGTATGACGATGACGAATGCACGCTGCCGCCAAACACGGATGCGACCACCTTGATGCTGTAAACAGAACCTGGGTTCATCTGAAAAAATGACTTCATTTGATATTTTGAACGCAACTTCTAACCAGTTTTCAATTGTGTGTTTTGAGGGCGACGAGATCATCAATTCTGTATTTTTAAATGGATTTTCTTGTCTTATCGCTAGTCTTATTTTCTAATTGAAGTCTTTGAATATTTTTTTGGTTTCTCTATGTCCTATTTTGGACACCGCAGGTATGCCATTATCCCACCAGAATGAATCGGTTTTCAGTGGAAGTGCACACTTCCCAAGAGTAACAAAAATGTCGTTGGGTTCGGCCGGGATTTGAACCCAGAATGAAACATTTGTCTTAAGTTTATATACACAAAAGAGGAGGTTTTTGGAAAATATGGCCCTATTGAAGATGTACAACAAAAGATATCATCTGTATATAATGAACCTTTTGTATGATCAGGGATGATCTCATATAGATTGTAAAAAAGAAAAGCACCGTGAGCCCTTCCCTGCTGTACGCCACGAATCGAAAATAATTTAATAGATTCAGAATTTCTGTATTTGACATAAAAATTCCTGTTATTAATGAAATTATCAATCCATCTGGCAGCAGTGCCCTTTATGCCGACCTGTAAGATATAGATAGATTATGTAGATTTTATAAATAAGTCCACCTCTCTAAACTGAGTCATAAGCAGAAGAAATGTCTAATTTAAGAAAAGCAAAAAATTTTTTGGCATTTTTTGCTGCGGTATGTATAGTGTAACTGCTTGTATTTCATTGCCTGAATAAGAAAGATTGACAAGATTAAAAACTGGAAGGAATACTGGAATAGACTGCAATTAAAAGCCCTCCTTTGCACATATTATCTAAGCGATCACTTCTCTAAATTAGTTTACCAGTAAGTGAAATTGATCTGGATTAGTAGGAAATTGGGTATGGATTAGGAGGTGTGTTTCGTCGTTTGTTTCGAGCAGCATTACCATTTTTTAGTAAGAGGTGGAAAGGTCGTTGCAAAAGAAGCACTGGTCACAGGAACGAAAGTAATCAATAATGTTTTATCTGGAAAAGACTTAGAAACTGCTGCTAAAAGCAGAAGTAAAGAAGCTGGTAAAAGTTTGGCACGTAAAGCTATCAATCGAGTACAGTCTATGATAGGTCAAGGAGTATATAAAAGGAACAGAAAAAACAGAAAGCGAGTCATTTCTTCTAAAACACGAAAAGTTTCAGAACACGATATTTTTGATTAGCAAAAAAATATGGCATTTATTTTAAAAGGATCACCAGAATGTGTAAAGCCCTCAACAACTAACTTTTTCAACAACTGCCTCCTAACTTTTTCACTTGCCTGCAACCCAAACGGCTATAGAAGACGGTCACTGGGTTGAATTTCACTCTTTGTCAAATGTTTTTGATGGCGGACCTGTCGAATTTCATATTTCTGGTAGTGGGGAAGAATATGTTGACTTGAGTCAAACCCAACTTTATGCAAAAGCAAAAATAGTAAAAGCCGATGGTACTGTCTTGGAAAAAGATGAAAAAATGGGTCCTGTTAATTTGTTTATGCATTCTCTCTTTTCTCAAATGGATATTTCATTAAACGATCGTCTTGTTTCGAATTCAAGTAATACCTATTCATACATATCGTATTTTGAGACACTGTTGAATTATGGTTTCGACTGTAAAACTTCCCAATTAACTTTGGAAATGTTTTATAAAGACAACAACGATGGACTTAAATTAGGTTCCACATTTTTTGAATTAAGTGCCACTGTGGATATGATAGGTCGTTTATACGGCGATTTATTTCATCAAGAGAGATTATTATTGAATTTAGTAGACATGAAAATAAAGCTCATTCGAAGTAAACCCGAATTTTGTTTACAAGGAGATGCTGGATACAAAGCTGTGCGTTAGTCCTGGTGTTATTTTAGGACACGTAAAAGCTTTAGAAAACGACACAGCAAAATATCCTCTCAATCGTGTTCTTTATAAAGTGTATTCTGTACCACAAGGAAGCATGTCATTTGTACAAGACAATATTTTTGTTGGACAAATGCCTAAAAGAATTATTGTAGGTAATGATGCATTTCATGGTATTTTTGAAAAATCTCTTTTGATTTCATATGAATCATATGAATTTTATAGGGATTTATTTAGATGGACAACCAAAGCCTCATCGCCATTAGAATTAAATTTTGATCAAAATAATTACATCAAAGATTACCATAGTCTTTTCTGAGGAACAGAAAAAACAGGACACGATCAAGGATTTTTTTATTTCTAGAGAAGATTATATAAAAGAAAACACACTATTCGCTTTCAATCTGGCTCCTGGTCTTTGTAACGGGGATCATTTGAACTTGATCAATTGAGATTAGAAATAAAATTTTCTCAATCTTTGTCTCAAACTATAAGTGTGATTATTTTCGCAGAATTCGATAACGTTATAAAAATAAACAAAACAAGAAATATTTTGGTTGATTTTGGAAACTGATATGAATGGAAATCAGATATATTTTATTTTATTACGAGATTCGACAACTTCACCATTTTTTAAAGGTGTGTATGCATCTGACAAAATACCTTTCATAAAAGAAAAAAAAAATTCGCATTCGTCTTAAATTCAGATGAATCTTCAGAACCAGGATCCCAGTGGTTAGCCTTTTACTGTGAAAATGTTGTATCGAGTTCTTTGATTCCTTCGGAAATCCACCTGATTTTTATGAACAACGATTTCATGAAATCACTTTCTGCATGCTGGAATTCGACTCCTCCACAAAATCTTATTTCTAACGTGTGTGGAATGTATTTAATATTTTATTTTAATGTATTTGTGGAATGTATTGTATTTATTTTATTTTAAAAAGATGTCAAGGAAATTCTTCGTATTCTATTGTAAACAATCTTGGGCATTGTAAAACAAACGATTTTCGATTGTATCAATTTGTTAAAAAACGATATGGTGTAAGAATGATTTTAAAAAAAAAATTGCTTTTAAAAAAAATGTGTTTTTTTTTGTGGGTATAAATACTCCTTCACACTCAAATATTTTCATTCAGTAATGGAAAAGTTAAGGCACCCATCTAATTATTTAATAGCTGGAGCTACAGGTTGTGGGAAGACACAGCTTGTTAAAAAAAATAATAGATTTAAAAATCATATATCCTTTTCTCAAAAAAGTGATTTGGTGTTATGGAGTTTATCAAACACTTTACCGAGAAATGAAAAATGTAGAATTTCACGAAGGTTTGCGATCAGACATTCACACGTTATCAAACGCTTTGATTGTGATTGATGATCTCATGTCAGAACTTTCGAGCGATATTAAACTAACAAAGTCATTTACTAAGGGTGGTCACCACTGAAATTTGAGTATTATTTTTATTGTTCAAAATATTTTTCATAAAGAAAAAGAAATGCGGGACATATTACTGAATGCACATTACCTGTTTTTATTCAAAAATCCTAGAGACCAATCGCAAATCATACATTTAGGTAGACAACTGTATCCCAGTCAAACGAAATTTTTTCGAGAAGTTTACGAGGATGCCACTTCAAAACCATTTAGTTATCTTTTAATCGATTTAAATCCGGATACAGACGATTCACTGCGATTGCGTAGTGGAATTCTTCCAGGGGATAAATACTGTGTTTACCAGCCTCGTTAATTATTTTCCAACCATTCGAACGGCTCGATATATAAAGGCTGTACCTAAGTGCGTCTTGTTTAAAAAACTCCTTTTAGAAATCAGATATCAAATCAAGTTGTTCCGATTTTCTTTTTGATATTGCTATGTTTGGTGTCTATGGATTGCGAGCGTAAAGACGATCGTGGGGATCTGACTGAAGCTCTTCGCGTAATGGCGGAATATTCCAACAAATTTCCCCCCTTATTTCAATCACGCTCATCGATGGAGATTGATTCTCCTACGGAATGCGCCATGCAGGCAACTGTCAATGATGTCCCCTTGGAGGCTTCCACCTCTCAAGAAACTCTTGCTCCTGTTCTCACAGAAGCGGACATCTGTTTGAAAATCACTGCTGCTAAGCAACACCTTCAAGAACGCCGGAAACTCCATGAACTGGCCACTCAAGCTATTACAAAGCAGCACATCCTTATGGATGCTGGTCTTGTTACGGCAAAGACACTGAAGGCCTCCGCTGCCACCGTGAAGAAGGCTGAAGAAGCTGTTATCGCCGCTGAGGACCAGATAAGTGGGCTTGGTCTTTGTCCAATTGTCAACTGCGCGCGTCATAGCGCTGCTAAAGTAAACATCCCAAACAAAAAATCTAAGAGGCCTGCTCCCTCTGCAAATTCTGAAGATGGGTTTATTAAACCCGCTAAGAAGCATACCGTCAAAAATTCTGTCGTTAAAGCGAATGCTCCTACTGTTGGACTTGCAAATAAATATACCAACTTAGCTGTTGACGCAAGTGACAATGACGAACCTTTAGTGCCCCAGGAGCCGAAACTCCCACCTATTATGGTGAAATACTCGGACAATTTAAAAGGACTTATTGCTGAAATCAGCAAAAAATTTAATGAGGAGGTGCGCATTAAACTGGCCGGTGAACACCTAAAGATTTTTCCGAATAACTCGGATAATCATCGTTTAATTACAAACTTCTTGCGAAACTAACAGACGGAGTACTACGTCATAACACCAAAGTATCTGAGACCGCTCAAAGCCGTCCTGAAAGGCCTCCCGGTAACTTACACGACTGACGAAATTGCTGCTGGATTGACCGAACTTGGTCTAAAGATTGATGAGGTCCGCCAATTAACCAACTTAAAAACTAAGGCATTGATCCCTGTCTGGCAGTTGGTATATAAGAAATCTGAAGACAATTCCAAAATTTTTGAAGTCGATCGTTTGCTCCACTTCTCGGTGCGAGTTGAGAAATTTAACCGCAAGCTTGGTGCTTCGCAATGTTTCCAATGTAATCTCTTTCATCACTCCGCTAAAAACTGCCATTATAAAAAAAGATGCCTTAAATGCGGGGGCGAACATTACCTAAAGGACTGTACTATCCAGGAAAGGCTTGAGAATCCTCAATGCATCAATTGCCACCAGATGGGGCACCTTGCCGCATGGAGAGGTTGCCCGAAGTTTCCGAAGCCACGCCTTCCGCCCAATCGCTCTGCGGCACCGCCCAGGAGCACGTTCGTCAGCCGTACAGTCACGCCCGGTGTCTCTTATGCAAGTTTCTTGCATGGGCCGCCGCCGGCTACTCCATCCGTGATTCCGGAACGTACAAATATCTGGGATAATGTTGATCCTGACAAGGCCGCTAAAACTGCCTATGTATTCCAAGAAGTGTCCAGCATCCTCGATATGTTAGGCGACATTGACAATTTCTATAATCAACTGAAAAGCGCAAAATCTTCCATGGAAAAATTCCAAATCATCGCAAAATGCTTCAATTTCGCTGTCTAATCTTCTCTTGTGTTTTTATTTACCATTGTTTACAATGCTTCTTTTTACTTCTTTACAATGCTTCTTTTTACTTCTAATTGGACATGACCATTGCCCACTGCCTTTTCTTGTATATAATGTCTTGTTTTTATTAATGACTCTTATAGTACCAGATTTGGAGTAAAGGCCGCATATGGCCAAGGTACTCTGCATCCTGAACGACGACGTTAATTATTTTCGTCTTTACAAGTCATGGCGGCTGCTGTCTTGGATTTTGAAGGATTTCAGATTTCTGCAGGGTCTTTCATTATCAAAGAGCTGGCAGTGTGTGCCATGCACGATGATACTTTCTGCGGGAGATGACTTTTTAAACCCCCTCCCCCTTTTGAACTTATAGAACCGCGAAAGAAACACAATTATTTATGGCTTACTAAGCACCTGCATAAAATAAAATGGGATGATGGTGTATTACCTTACGGGTACATACGCATTGTTTTGACGATTATCATCGAAATGTTTCTCTATATTTAAGTAAAAGAATTAGAGAAAAATAAATTTTTAGAGTTTTTAACGAGTAAAGAAATTTTGAATTTGGATGACTATGAATGCCTCAAAGTAAATGATTTACCACCATTGAATGTATTGTGCCCCTTTCAACATGGAAGAAATTTGAACCATTATGCTGTCTATAAAGCTAAAGTATTCACCAAGTTTTTAGAAACTATATAAGTTCACATTTCAAGATGATTCTTTATTCGATTCTAGAATGTCTGCCTGCTCCCATCATCAATTGGAACAGCTAACACTGATTTCAAAAAGTAAATCAAAAGGCTATATTCTTAAAAAATGTGCAAACAGTGTTATTAAATCTTTGTGTGAATGTGCCCTGAACGTGCTTCAAGGAAATGTACCCCTTTCTAAAAAACGAAAAAATCAATTAGTCCCTTTTAAAAAATTTTTAAGAAAACTTTCTGATAAAAAACTACCACTTTATAAAAAGAGAAATATATTAGTTCAACGGGGAGAAGGATTTTTATTCTCATTACCAGCTGTGATTTCAGTAATTACTTCCTTGATCCATGGAGTACAGTAGAAAATTGATTTTGGTACCAGAAGATGCGTTGAGGTAGCTGACCAATTAACTGACTTAGATAATAAAATGCAAGAAATAATTTGGACAAAGGGTATACCCGAGAGGGAAAAGTTGAACCGGTATATACAAGTTTTACAAAAACTTGTTAAAATACATCATCCCCGACAAGGACGAACAGAAGAAGGTTCAGAAAAAGACGACGTGAAATCGAATTCTGTACAAGAAGATTCTATTACAACCAAAATTTTAAAAGCTGCTCCTGCTCTATACTTGAATACTGCAAGGGATATTTTGGACTTTAAATAAATTAATAGTTTAAAAAAACTAAAAAATACGCTTTTAGAGTTAATCAAACTAAAAAGTAAAAAATAATTGTTAACATAAGAATAAAATGACTGACGAGAAAATGAATGTCACTGTTCTAAAATCGTGGGGTGCTCGATATCAGTCGTTATAATTTCTCACTAGTTTCATTCCGAAATGCAGAGTTAGTTTAAAAATGTCATACAAAGCACCCCACGCTTTTAGAACAGTGACATTCATTTTCTCGTCAGTCATTTTATTCTTATGTTAACAATTATTTTTTACTTTTTAGTTTGATTAACTCTAAAAGCGTATTTTTTAGTTTTTTTAAACTATTAGTTTATTTTTTACTTTTTAGTCTGATTAACTCTAAAAGCATATTTTTTTTTAGTTTTTTTAAAGTATAATTGTTTTTACTTTGTTTTCCACTTGGCCGGTTATCCGCTAAGTTTACATACTTTTTACCCACCGAAATTTTCGGCCAATAGGAAGAGCGCAATTCGACATGATCGCACTCCTATGCCTTTGAGATCCGCCTCTTTTTAGCCACCGAAATTTTCGGCCAATAGGAAGAGCGCAATTCGATCGCGGATCAGTTGACTGACTCGCCAGTAGATGGCGCCATCAGTCCCAAAATCGAGCCCAAAAAGTGAGTTACATACAAACATACAGGTGAAGCTAATAAAAGCGTATTAAAAAGAGGAGCCTTCCGTATTATCATGGACACCCGATGGAGAAATCGTTTATAAAGGAAAACATTTACCTCGAACTAATATTGTAAAATTAGTCGTAGATTTACTTCGAAATCGAAAACAATCTCCAGCAGGCTAGAAAGAATTTCATTTAGCGTTGAAAGAAATGAATGTACCTGCAAGTTGATGTAACTTGCAGGTACATTCATTTCTTTCAACGCTAAATGAAATTCTTTCTAGCCTGCTATCAATAAAAAACTTTTTCAGAATGATTCAATATTAAAAAATAAAAAATCTAAACGAATGTATGCAAAACGAGATGATTGGATTTCATTTCGATAGAAATAAAAGAATATTTATATTATTTTTGCGCGTGTGTGTGCTCATTTATCAGAAAACAAAAAAATACATATAATTTGTTAAAAACAAAAAAAATCTAATATATAAAATCCTCGTGTCACAGTGTTTGTTGCCAAACTCCTCCGAAACGGCTTGACCGATTCTTATGAAAATTTTTGTGCACATTTGGTAGGTCTGCGAATCGGTCGTAATCTATTTTTTAAACCCCTAAGTGATAAGGGTGGTCCACACCAAAATATTTTTTAAAATTTCTTTGGCAAAACAATGTAGTGTTAACAATGTACTGTTTCTTTTCTTTTTTTAATTTTTTATTCATGACATTAATTTTTGTATAAACACACGTGCTGTAAAGTCTTTAATCGGCTTAATTTTTTTTACTTTTATTTAATTAAGGGATCTTATATAAATCAACACATGTTGTGAACTCGCGCCAACAACGGCCGTTCCTTTACCTGTATATATTATACGCAGCATTTTTGTGGGAATAGCTTTAATTTAAAAGAGAAATATTTACGTGTTAAATAAATATACGTGTTTTATCATTGTTAAAGGTAAAGCAAATAATAATAGAACAAATACTGTTATATTTACACGTGTAGCGTGTTAATGCCTTAAGTTGTCTTAAGTTAACGTTTTGTTAAGTTATATTCTTTGTACGTGTAGCATTAAATTATATTTACACGTGTAGCGTGTGTTAATGTTTAGTTAAGCAAAATTGGCAACTTTATTATTGTTCTATGAAAAATAAATATGGCTGTTGCTGCGTTTTAATTTAAGAGTGTAATTGTGTTGAAATTTACTTTATTGTGGCGAAACTGGGATTCCAGTAAAGTAAGTGCTATTTGCAATTCGAAAGCATAAAATTATCGAAAGCATAAACTTTATTTTGAAAGAGAGAGAGATAACGTAAAATTTTATGACTGTTAGTGACTATATTTATATACTCGCATTGTCCCACTGCTGACTGATGAACAAAAAAAAACATTTACGATCGCATTATGCTGGCAGTTTCGGCAGGCCAAGGGGGATTCTTTTTTTGGATGCACCAAGTGGAACTGGCAAAACATTTCTCATTTCGCCACTTCTTGCCGTCATACGATCAAAAAATGGCATCACATTGGCCGTTGCATCATCTCGGATTGGATTGCAGCCACTTTATTAGAAGGAGGCAGAAAAGCTCATTCAGCATTTAAGCTGCCACTGAATATTCAAAATAACCCAGATGCCAGATGCAGTGTTCAATATAAAGAAACAATCGTCCATGGACACAGTGCTGAAACAGTGTAAAATTATCATCTGGGATGAATGCACTATGGCGCACAAACATTCGCTTGAGGCGTTGAACAGAACATTGAAGGATATAAAAAACAACGACAAACTATTTGGCGGCACTTTGTTACTCCTTTCAGGTGATTTCAGGCAAACACTTCCTGTCATTCCACTTTCAACGTACGTTGATGAGATCAACGCTTGCTTAAAATCATCGTCACTGTGGCGTAATGTTGAAAAATTACAACTAAAAGTAAACATGCGCGTTCAAATGCTTCAAGATCCCTCCCCTGAAACAATTATTAGATAGTGGGGATGGAAAAGTTGCTGTACATGAAATTACTGGATGCATAAAATTGCCGACAGATTTCTGCACAATCATCGACTCGCAAAATAATCTCATCGACCACATATTTCCCGATGTATGCACACAATTCAAAAATCTTGATTGGTTGGCAGAAAGAGCAATTTCGGCAGCAAAAAATGTGGACGTCAATGGTTTAAATTCCAAGATACAACAGTTGTTGCCAGGGGACTTGGTGTCATACAAATCTATCGATACAGTTTGCGATGCCAATGAAGCTGTAAATTATCCAATTGAGTTTTTGAATTCATAGGATTTGCCAGGCATGCCACCGCATAATTTACAATTACGGTTGGATCTCCGGTTATTTTGATTCGTAATTTGAACCCACCACGGCTGTGCAATGAAGACGATTAGTCATTAAAAATTAATGAAAAACGTTACCGAAGCCACCATTTTGAATGGCAAGTACCGAGGCGAAAATATATTGCTGCCACGAATCCCTACGATTACCACAAATGTGCCAATTGAATTCAAACGTATTCAATTTCCAATTAGATTGGCATTCGCAATGACAATCAAGAAGTCGCAAGGCCAAACGATGTCTGTTTGTGGCTTAGATTTTGGCACACCATGTTTTTCCCACGGACAACTATACGTGGCATGTTCGCGTGTGGGTAAACCATCCAGTTTGTTTGTGTTGGCTAAAGACGGACTAACCAAAAATATTGTACACTCCATTGCACTTAGAGATTGATTATTTTTTAATTGCCATAATTAGTAGTAAATATGTAAATAACTATTTTTGATGTATATACAGCTATTATATAATGTAATTTAATATATATTTGCTAATTTAATAAAGTATAAAGGATGAAATAAATAAATGGTTAGTGTATTATCATTTTATAGGCCGTCATTGTCTGCAACGTTCCATTCCTCTTCCAATCATAACCACATTTCCACACACTTATAGTAAGTTAGTTTTTTTTTTTATTTAACTAAAAAATATTTTATAGAAATAGTTTATATGGCAAAACAACGTTTGCCGGGTCAACTAGTTTATTTATAAATATAACAAAATCTTATACAATTTCTTAATGAAAATAAATATTTTTTTCTATATACATAATAATATATTTAATAACCATATAGTAACGTATTATAATTATTTTTAATTACTCGTTTGTCATAAACAATACGGTAATTTTTCATTTCTACTTTGTTAACTATTTTTCGCTTTTAAGGATCCCTACAAATTTTTGCAGGATTACATAGAGTTATTACAGTGTCATCTAATGATAGAACCAAATCTCTGACACTGTAAAAGTTCATTAATTTTATATTTCTGTAATTTAAGGTGAATCCACGAATTTTGCAATAAGTCTCACCATTTTTGGTTTTGTAGCCATAATTTTTTGGGCCACCTGTAATAAAATATATATACATATTTACTATTTAAAAAAAACTATTATGCATCATTCAATAAAATATAAATTCTTACCAGACACAAATGTTGTAATTTCGTCTCCCTCGAGTTCTTCGGTAAATTCTCCAGGGAAATTTCCGAGAGGCGCATCATTCATCCCATCACTGGCATAAATTATGCTATCTGTGTCATGATATAATACATTATCACCGAGCTTATCCATTTCTTGGTATAATTTGAGACGAGACCAAGCTGTGGTGAAAGCAGCTATAAAAATATTTGTAGATGTATCTTGCTTGACAAAATCTTGACTAGATTGCCACTGAATCGCTGCCACTTCTTCCGAAGGCAGATATATATTTTTAATCTAAAGTTAAAAAAAAAAAAGTCATTAAAATAGAAAATAATGATTTTTTTATTTGTTAAAAAAAATTGATAAAAACATAACTTACTGTTTTTTTCGGATCATTTATATGCTTATTAAAAGCCACTGCATTATTAACAAAAGTCCTTGTTGGTGTTCATACCAAAACTGGAAGAAAAAAAAAGGGGAGGGGGAAAGTTAGACACTATAGATTTTAGTTAGGCAATATACATTTTAATCTTCTTAAAAAAAAAAATTAAAAAAAAAGGAATTCTAATTTACCGTCCCCAAAAGCTGTTTAATGCTAGTTTTGCAACTTGGCGACGTCCTGGGTTTTTGCAAATATTATTTTCATCTAAAGTTATACCTTCTCGAATTTTATATCGTGTGATATATGTATTTTTTTGAGAAGGTGTCTCACATTCCCTAGGTCACCCACTGCTTTCCTGTTTAATTTTTGAAAACAAATCAATGTATTGTTTAAACCGGCAATCACAGGTAGATGGGAAATGGTAGACTTCGTATATCTGAAAAATAACAATATAATTTTTATTCTACTGTATTAATTAAAAATTACAAAATAAATACAAAAAAATAAAATAATAATACTTACTTCAGCAATTATGTAGCCTTTTCTCTTGGCTAGTTTTACCTCTTCCCTCCCCCATTTGCCTTTTTTTTTTTTTTTTTTTTTAGATAACAAAAATGTTCCGTGGCAAACACGTACTGATTACATGACGGACACTTTGTTGTTCCACAGCGATGCATGTCTTGGCGGCATTCATTTCTTCTAATTACTTTGCAGCATATTCTTTATTGGCAGATCTAGAAAAAAAAGTATATTTGAGTACTATGCAAACTCAGGGGTAAAAAAAAAAGAAAAAAATCTTTTTTTAAAAACTTACTTTGTCACAAAGGGATTTTTCTTTTTTTCCCGTGACGGTTTTGTGTGCCTGATAACTTTCTGATACATAGGGTCGCAACCCTTGCATGTTTGTGGTTGGCCAGGTGGAGATGACACACGAAGACATATGTAACATGCCTTTGGGCACCGATGTGCTTCGCAATGGCTGTATGGTTTTTCACAATTCTCGCAATAATAACTCGACCCAAAAAAACCTTTTATTGACTTTATGACATCATAATGATTATTGTGATGCCGTAAGTTGATTCTTAAAGATCGCTCTTTACCTTTGTAGGTTTGTTTTCGTAATCTATCCAATGAAATATTTGCTACTTTGCTTCTTTCTGCTCCAACAGAACGTCTGATCGTAATAACCTCTATCATAAAACCGCTGTCAAGTTGAATAGATTTCTTTGACTGCAATACTTTCAGAATTTCAGTCAAAATCTTTTCAATTGTTAGATCGGATACATGCATTATAGTGGTGGATATTGGATGATCGAGATGATCATCTTGTATATAAAACCGTATCAGACCTGTGGGCTCCAAGGTTTCAGTCGTCCTCTCAATAATTGTTAAAAATAGCTCTCGAACAGCTCCTATAATTGTACCTAATGGAACGCCTGTAATTCCAGATGGTAGCCTTTCAGGGTCCACACGGGCCTTAAAAATTACTTCTTCCGCTCGATATTTTTTATTTTTCCTTCTGGACATCTCCAAGACAATAACTGCATCGTTCAACTGCAAAGGAGAAAAAAAAACTGATTATACATGTACTTTATGTACAAAACAAAACATGAGTATTTTTTTAAAAAAAACATGCTTACATCAACAACTTCGGCATCTGAAATACCACCACCCGATTGAAAATTTTGCATTAAATCCTCAATATATACATATAATATGAAAATAAAATTAAAATAAATTAAACTTACATCATCATCACAAACTTGAAAAGGCATGCTTTTATCTTCAAAAAGAATCTGGCTAAAAGTTCTTTTTACAGGAGTCATGGCTAAACACTTTAGAAAACAAAAATAACTTTTCAAATGCAGTATATAGCAGAAAAAAATATTGGTGGAGAGCTAGCGTTTTCCTGCATCTTATATACAAAAATCAAACTCCGTCAGTTTTTCTTAGAACCTATGAAATTTTGATACGTAACGGATGATAAGTATTCTAATACCTCCCTCCATCTTAGAACTAATCAGAATTCGACACGTGCATTCTAACTGCTTCCCAAGTGACATTTGCACATAGTATGTAAATCATAATTATCTCACGGGGAAAAATTTTGTTGAAAATTGATATCAACCTTTCTGGACTTGTCTGGCACCAGTTATCAAACATTCCAAACATGATTAATGTTATCGTTACTGTCTCTTGTATCGTGCGAATATATAAGATAATGTTTGTGCATTAGCTTGTAAGTTATTTTGCATTAAGATTGTACACAAAATATGTAATAGAAAATTGATGTCAACCCTTCTGAGCATGTCTGGCACCAGTTATCAAACATTCCAAACATGATTAAATGTTATCGGGAATTAATCACGCAAATAATGTTTGAACATAATCTTATTTTACAGTAAGATCTTATCACCAGATCTTATCAGATTTGAGGAATTCTTATCTCTCCACAAACCCCGCCCCCCCCCCTCTTATAGTACAACATTCCGACGTTGACACAGAGGAAAAAGTTTCTAGGGGGGAACCCCTTATCTACCAAAAATACCCTTCTCTAACAAGATGACTCCTCGTCACTTCCGGTTGCGCGCGCTTCTCTGATGACGTCACTGTTGACGCAACTTCAGTCCCATGGAGTGCCATACCTACTACTAGCATAAATATAATCAGACCAGCTACAATGCAACCAGTTTCAATGCTACATAACTTCTCCAAAAATCAATTATGATATCTAGAATCAAGCTTTTTGACTCCCAGCCACAATCCAGCATCTTCACATTCATAGTCACAAATTGATTGATTAGTTTTGTACGTATATGATCAAATATTTTTAAATCAAATGTCACGAAAGTAAATTTCATAGTTGTTGACGAGCATTTCTTTGAGGTCAACATCATACGCTTCCAAATCACTAAGTTATTCCAGTCGTAATCCAGTACTTTATTGATTACAATTCCAACTATCAACATCACAGCGACGCCAAAAATTCCAACATCAAAACAATCCATATTAATCTTCACGCTCATGAAGAAAGCCATCATATGAACAAACTTTTTGAGATCCTCAAAAGTCTTCGCTCGATTCATTAGAAATACCGCAAAAGTCCTACTTTTTATTAGGCAGAAATAATATTATCAAAATTTCAATCTCAAAAATTCACAGTTCGCTTCAATGGCCACGAACCAAATGTGAAGATCAGCAAACGCTGTTGATAACAATCAGCGTTTTGTAACAATATTTACACTGTTAAAAGAAGTAATAGTCAAGCTTATTGTTTAGAAATGAACTGCTTTGTTACAAATGAAACATTGTTGCCAGATTTGATACATTTCTTTGCGTAAAAATAAAAAGTACTTGAGGACGCTACAAGATGCACAATGTTTGAAAAAAGTTACATTTGTAACATTGTAGGGTGAGAGGACGTTTGCTATACTTTTCAACAACAATGGATAGATAGAGTTGGTGAGCTGAAAGATTTCATTATTTTTATTTGACCGAGCGAAAGTAACATGAAAAATTGGTAAGGGTTGTTTATCCTTAGCCCTGGTTAATTGTACTACTTTTTCTACGATGAAGTCTTTTTCAGCAAGCGCTTCCTTAATTTCCGGGGGGGGGGGGGGCTCTTTTGAAGGCCTTTAATAACCGGCTTGAGGGGTCGAAGAAATTTTGGCGTTATTACGAAATACTCAATTTCATGCTGATTCAGATAACGAGTAATTTCCCTATGTTGATCTTCATTGTTAGGGAACATTTTCAACATCTCCCCTGCTAATTTAACATTCACATTACCATAAAATTCTTGATCGAAACGTTTAAGCATTTCGTTTAAATTTGATTTCGGCTTACTCAAGGTATCAAATTTGTTAGCAGTCAACAGAATTTTGAGTGTTAGGGCTGAAGTTTGCTTTTGCAATACGTTTTTTATTAGGAGTTTTAAACTCCTGGGCTGCATTAGTTTTATCATTTTGATTGGTTAGTTCGGTAACAGGTCTTTTAGATTTTTTAACATTACTATCATGAATATTACAATAGGCAAGAGGACAAGGAACTCGACTCGCCCATTCCGCCAACAGTTGGCGCTTTTGCATCAAATTAGCTTTCATCTGATCATAATCACTTTGAAGGTCGGAGTTCTTGGTTGTGGCAATGATATCGTCCAGAATCTTCATTTCCTTCGTTGCAGTAACTAACTGCGACAAGTATCCTCTGGGGTAGCTTTCTTTGGCACATTTGCTTCAGCTCCCAGCGATGGTACTCCCTCCAGTGAATAACAACCGTCGGTCACTTCCATCTGCATCATGCTTGCAACACCAGCAAAAATACTCATCACATCATATACAATGAAAATAGTTCAACTAAAGTCACAAGATTGTAAGTATCTAGGCAAAATTCAATCATCGAAATAATATACTTCGAAGAACCTCAAGGATCCAAGACCAAATATGAACTTTCAACTCAAATAAAAATCGCTTAAGACAAATATATCACCAATCAAAGGCAGACGTTTTCGAAGGCAAACTCATCGGGATCAAATCCACAATAGTCTCTCTCAATTTTCCTCATCTTCCCGCTCTCACAATAGCTTCTGTTTATGTTCCCAACAGCATTGCTACTACTAACCTTAATATTGATCTTAACACTCTTTCTCACTTAACAATAGCGTCATTCTGGCTGGCGACTTTAACGCGCATCATACTGCATGGGGATGTCACAATAAAAATAGCACTGGCATTGCTCTTTATAACTATGCTTCTAACTTTAATGTTGAAATCATTGCACTTAACACCCCTACTAGAATTGGAACTAACACCACATCTATCATTGATTTTGTAGTAACTAACAATTTTCACTTCACTCATTCTATTTCCTCACTCGATGAACTCTCCTCTGACCATAACCCAGTTATTATTGATTATAAGCTTAATTATCTAAATTTTAATATTAATTCTAATGTCACCACTTGCTGGTCTAAATTCTCGGATATTCTTGATGCTAATTTCACCTACTCTCCCATCCCATTAACTAACCCCTCTGATATTGAACATGCTATCTCTGAATTAACTGATAAAATCCTTTCTGCCCATAATGTTGCTTCTAAACCTATTACTACTAATAATCGTACCTATTTACCCCCTCCAATTAAAATACTCATCACTAACCGTAATAACGCTCGTTAATACTGGCAAATTTATCGCGATCCTCATAGTAAAAATCTATATAATCATCATCAAAATATCTTGCGTAGAGCAATTGCCACATATAAAAATGACTGTTGGGATCGCAAATTGCAAACCGTCAATGTTGAAGATGGATCCATGTGGAATTTCTGTAAAAATTTTTGGAAAAAAAGGACTAAAATAACTTCTCTCCAAACTTCGCAATCCACTGTTACAATGGCACTGATAAAGCTGAAGTTTTAGCTACGACTTTACAGGATCAATTTAAAGAAAATGAAACTAACAACACTAACATTGTAACTGAAGTAGAAAATACCATTACTTCCTTTCTCGCCCAACCTCATAATAACGATGATTTTCCCAACACTAAAGCTTCCTTCATAATAAACTGCATCACTAATCTTAAAATTGGTAAAACCCCTGGCTTAGATCGTATTACTAGCAAAATGCTTAAAAATATTCCTTTTAAAATTGTTCTACAAATTTGCAAAATAACCGATGCTATCCTTTCTACTAATCACTTTCCTAAGAATTGGAAGACTGCTCGCATTCTTCCAATCCTTAAACCCGACAAAGACCCCACCTCTCCTAACAGCTACAGACCCATCTCTCTACTTTCCTGCCTGAGTAAACTAATTGAACGCGTAATTGTTAACATCCTAAATGAAGAATCTGATAAACTTAACATTTTAATTTCGCAGCCAAAAAAAGCCCATTTACCAAAAACTTGTCAACTACGCATCAACTTTATAATCTCACAGAAAATATTTCAGAAGGGGTTTAATGGAAACTCGACACTGCAGTGGTTTTCCTGGATGTCGCTAAGGCGTTCGATCGTGTTTGGATCAACAGTTTAATATATAAAATAATAAAATATCAATATCCTACCTACTTAATCCGCACCATACACAATTATCTTATAAACAGAAATTTTGTTGTATCTGTTGATAACACTGATTTTAAATACTGTCATATCCTTGCCGGTGTTCCTCAGGGCTCGATCTTGGGGCCATTTTTGTTTAACATATACACCTACAACATCCCACAAGATCACAAAATTAAATTAACACTCGACGCGGACGATACTGCTATTATCACACAAGGACGAAACATAAACATAATCAGGAAAAACTTACAAAACTACATACACACACTTGAAAATTGGCTCATTAACTGGAAAATAAAACTTAATGTCGTGAAAACTGAAGCAGGGCTATTCACCAGGAAAAATAAACTAATTCCCCCTAACATAGCTATTTATAATTCTAATATTTCCTGGTCCAAAGAAACTAAATACCTTGGCGTAATACTTGACAACAAACTAACATATAAATCGCATATTAATTATCTACGCACTAAAATCAATAATCAATTAAGAAAACTCTTGCCCCTAATTTGTAGAAATTCCTCACTAACAATTGAACTAAAAAAAATTAATCTACCTTTCTTATCTTAGACCTGTCATTGCTTATGCGAGTCCAGTTTGGGGTTCTACAGCCAATAGCAACTTTCTCGTGCTCGAAAATAAAATTATTCGCATGATCACTGACGCACCCTGGTATTTCAGAAATAATGATATTCGGCACACTCTTGATATTCCTAGTTTCCGCGCATTCGTCGAGAAACTTGCAAAAAACTTTTATGACTCCGTTTCCCGATCCACTAACCCCGTTCTAAATGATTTAAAAATATACGACTATGAGGTCACTCTATCCAGAAATCGCAAAAGACCGCGCTATACTCTTAACATTAACAAATAATTTCCTCCTTTCTGGAAATTTTTCGATTTCGGTTTCGCTGTCGCCTCGTTAATGTTTTTCTTTTTATTGCATTTTGTTATTGGATTTATCATCAGTGCTTATTCCTTTAATTTTTTAATATTTTTGCTTATGGGATGATTTTTTTTTTTTTATTCTCTTTGTATTTTTACTCTTCTTTTGTAACTTTGACTTTCTGTCTTAATTGTAATGTTTTTGTTCTCTGATGTTAGACATTATTATTCCTTCTCTGATTTATTTAATTTTTCTTGCAATTATCAAAGGGCTCGACCACCAGTCACTGTTCACCATTCGCCAAGTGGAGGTGTGGTCGCTGCGAGACCAAGGCACTCCATCAAGTCACCAATAATATACACAATATTTATTTTTATTCATCAATTTATAGTTAATAATCTATACTTTCACAAATAAAAACCTAGAGAGCTACAAATTAAACCTTTTTATACGATTTAATTTTGGAATAAAAACATTTTTTTTTATTTGTGATTATTTTATTTGTATAATTGATAGTTGGATTCTCGAAATGTAAATTCATTAACTCATTCCTCAAAGTCCACTTTTAAATTAACAGAGTATTTATGTGAAAATGAAGAAATACAAATATTTAAAATTAAAAGGAAGTATTTACAGATCAATACATCCCCGAACAGTTTTTTTTTTAAATTTTCTTTCTTAGTTATAATCAAATTAAAAGTATATAAAAATATGTAACTGACCATATCGTAAAACACTCTCTGATAAAAAAGATTTACAATTTTTTTTATCTTATGAATTATTATTCATTATCGAAATTATCAGTCTAATTGGACTAAAAGACTTATTCAGAAGGTATGAGCTATTTGATAGATTAAAACAACTTAATAATCACTGATATTCACAAATAACTTCAATTTTCACAACATTTTTCCTACAATTTTGACAATGGATGATTTTCCGATTTAAATTTTAAAAAAAAATAGTTGACGCATGAAAAAGCGCGGGCTCTGAGTTATTGCCATTAAAAAAATGTTAAAGCTAAGTAGCATAATTTTTATTTTCTGTTTTTCAAAAATGGAAATAAATTCATTTAAATTATTCAAATGTTATTTTAAATAAAGAGGTCTTATAAAAGATTTTTTAAGGGACACAAGTAGTCCAACACTGTAAACAATGCATTTTATCATGAAACTCTAAATTTTCTTCATTATGAAAAATTAAATATTAGATATTTAAATTAAATTAATTTTTTTTAAAATTAATCAATTCTTTTTTTTTAATTAATTAATTATTTTTAAATTCTGTAATAAATAAATAACGAATTTTATTTTTCTGATTCCTAGAGGAAATGTTTTGTTTCAGTATTTAAAACTCTTAGAGGGGCCTGATGGCCGACAGACCAGCACTCTGGCCCTCGCTCCCACAGTGTTAGAACAGACATTCATAAGCAAGTTCCGCCATAGAAATGGTGCCGCTAATCTGCGTATACTTGCAGGACGGCCAAATAATTAAAAATATTAATAAAACATTACACAAAATACGAAATTAATACCAAAACAAAAAAACTAATTAATTTTACTTTTAATGCAATACTTAAATACAATGTTTACACTTAAATTTAGGATATTAACGAGATTTCAATTTGGCACACGAAACAGAATTAATTACAAATATTTACAGAGAAATAATCGTATTGAACGCAATAAAATTTTCACTTACTACAATTGAGACTTGTGACGCAGCTAATTTTTCCCATACTTTAAAAGAAATATTCCTATCTGAGAGTAGGCAGGTATATTACCAGTAACCTCAAAACCAATCTTAAAATGTTTCTTTTTTTCTTTCTAATGCAGCTGGCAAACACATAGACAGCGTGGTCTTGAATGCCTTAAGGGAAGCGCTGCATAGACATACTCACTTTGCATGACCCAGGGGGCGCGTGTCACTTGAAGATAAGCCACGGACGCGGAGTAACAATGCCCCTGCAACGCTCTACGATCATACTAGACCGGGACTTACAGTTTAAAGTGGATTCCGAACCACTACAAACATCCATGTCACCGCCGGGACTCGAACCCGAAACCTGTGGTACCGAGCGCCAGAGCGCTAGCCACTCGGCCATTCAGGCCGCCCAATCTTAAAATGTAATCGCAGCAAAAACGCAGATTATCATCGCAGCATCTTTTTTAAATGCAGCAAAAATTTAGTCACCAGGCCAACGCCTAGTTCCAGACCGGTCTCTCCCTCCCTGTCTTTCTCAAAGGGGTCTCACTTTCTTCCCGCAAAGCTCAAAGGGGTCTTCTTTCATCCCCCCCCCTCCCCAAACTGAGCGGTTTTCTTTTTTGAGTGCACCCTCGACGGCCCTCATTTAAACCAATGAGATCGCTCTCTTCGAATCTTCGTCCGCCAACCACGGAATAGGCACTTACCAACGAATCCAGCACATCAACCGCCTCTGTTTTGTTTGTTTATGTGATGTAGACTCTGCCCTCTCTTTCCTTTCTACTTTTGTTAGGGAAATAGTATTGTATTGGCTTATTAATTATTTTAATTCACATATTTTTTAATTTTTAAAAAACATATACATTTAAATATTATTCTTAAATGTTTTGCATTAATTATTATACTAACAGTAATTTCTCTTTTTAAACAGAGCATGGGCTCTTTGTTAATATTATTCCATATAAGTTCTAGTAATTTTGGTAACTATTTAAATTAAGATTTTTTAAAAATTACACGGAGGTACGGGGAAAACCCCAAGCACTCCAATAATACACAAGCCTCTACTCTGCTCTACACGACGGACCTCACCTTGGGTACGGGAGGTGGCGTCATCTGCAACTCCTGAATTCATCAAAAAGGAAATATACCTTGCCTAAACACAATAGGATAATTACAAGTTATCAACACACAGGTTTCGGATTCATATCCCGGCGGTACTATGGATGTTAGTAGTGATCCGGAACCCATTTTAAGCCGTAGGTCCCGGATTAAAGAAAATACCAGAAAACCTTGTTTTGTTATCTTCAACACAATACAAGTAGCCTCGTCACTCTAACAATATATATGATGTGCATAACTTTCAGCGAAGTTGTTTGTATCAGATAAAATCAATTCAATTTTTTAACTGCGATGATCTCATTGTTTCCTGCGAAAAAGATGATAGAATGTTCATGTAACTGAGCAACGGAGAATAAGAATTGGATGAGTTCACATGATAAATTCTTTATTTGAGGGCTGTTTGCTTGACGTTGAAGGTAACGAAACAAGCCAGCATTGTATGGTCATTATACGCTAATGAACATAGCCCGTATTTGAAAAAGGATAAATATCTTATAATACAGTAACGATAATAAAATTTGTAATAAATTTGAAATTAAAAAAAAAAACATTTTTCTGATATTTCAGTGTTCATTTTTCCTTTGGAAAAAGGGTCAGTATGTCTAAAAGAATGTTCATTAACAAAAGTTCATTAACAAAAATATTTGAAAGACAAAATTAAATGATGAAGAGAACAAGTTTTACAAATTCTGTTTTAGAAAAAAGTACTACTCTGCCCAAAACGTAAGACCAATTTTTATTTTTTTCTAACTCTTTATTTATTCTTCCAAATTTATTTCATCGCCTTCAAAGTAATCCCCTCCGGACATAATGCACTTATGCCAACTTTTTTTTCCAATCCTCAAATGCATGCTAAAAAGTTTTCGGCAGGGATGGCTTTCAAAGAGCGCGCCGATTCACGTTGAATCTCTTCAATTGACTCAAAACGGTGTCCCCGGGGTGGTTTTTTGAGTTTAGGGAATAGCCAGAAGTCGCACGGTGTGAATACGGTGGTTGTGGAACGATATGGGTTTAATTTTTGGCGAAAAAGTCACGAAGTACCAATACAGTGTGAACTGGAACATTATCGTGAAACAAAAACCAAGAGTTGTCTTTCCATAAGTGTGGCCTCCTTTTGCGAATAACTCATGCGCTCGATTGATCGGTTATTTCCGGGTCGTAAGCATAAATCCAAGTCTCATCTCCAGTTATGATGCATTTCAACTTGTCCTGATAGTCAGAAAGCATTGTTTCACACACTTCAACGCGACGATGTTTTTCCAAAAAATTCAATGTTTTCGGTACCAATCGACTTTTGACGCATTAGAGGCCCAAAACAACTTTTAAAATGGAATTGACCGATCCTTTTGAAATTACAACATCATCAGCAAGGTCTCTAATTGTAAATCGACGGTTTGGGAACACCAAATCTTGGACGTGAGCTTCATTGGTTGAGGTTGATGGTCGATCAAAGCGCTCTTCGTCTTCAACGCCTTCTCTCCCTTCTTTAAACTGTTTATACCACTTCTAAACATTTCTTTCCGATATAGGAATGCTCACCGAATGCCTTCTGTAACATTCTATACGTTTCCAATACGTTCCTATTTTGTACAATTATTCCGTAAAAGCTTACTAACTAGTGAAACCATTAACACATCTTTATATAATAATCTAGTTTCATAAAAACAGAAAAGCAATTTTATTTTAATAGTGTAAACTATTTGTCATTATAAATGACAACAGATGGCGCCACGAACAAGAGACTCTTCCATAACTCCTCCTCCTGTAACTCCATATAAGGCTGTTGTCTTATACGGGGATTCGAATGTAAGAGCAAGGGCAGAAAAAGGAACGCGACGGAGTTGCTGATGGCGGGCGGTTGCTCGAATAAGTATTTTGGAATGTGAATATATATTTTATATATATCAACTGAAAGTTGTGTTTAATAATGAGAAAAGAAAAAGAAGATAACAAGTTTTTCAGAAGTGTGATTCGAAATCTACAATCTGAAATGAATTACGTTTTGAGTAGTAAAGGAAAAAAAAGGTAAATGATTTCCTTTCTACGTTGAAGTTTAAAGTATAAATATTTTTAAGTATTGAATATTTCTTTCAAGTTGATATATATGTTTAAAGTATTTCTCAAGTATTAAAGTATTTCTCAAGTATTAAAGTGTTTTTCAAGTATTAAAGTATTGCTCAAGTATTAAAGTATTTCTCAAGTATTAAAGTATACTCAAGTATAAGTATCAAAATGTCGTTCCTTGGAAAAAGTCGTAAAAGTGATCTTATAGAATTAGGAACAGAACTCGGTGTAACGATTCCACCGGAAGCTGTCATTGTTAATATTAAAAGATTAATAACAAGTAGTGAAAATTATGACGAAGAATTTGTTAACCAAGTTTTCGAAAGAATAATTGAGGAAAGAGTTAAAAGAGAGGAAAATGAAAGGTTAGAAAAGGAAAATGAAAAGCAAAGACAGATAGAAATTGAGGAACGAGAAAAGCAAAGACAGATAGAAATTGAGGAACGGAAAAAGTAAAGACAAATGAAATTGAGGAACGGGAAAAGCAAAGAACTTTTTAATTGGAAAAATTAAAACTGCTAAACGAAAATAAAGTTATGTACCAAACGTCAACTGAATATGATACTAATGCCCCGGAAGTAAACAAATCAGTCGATTTAAGAAATCTCATGCAGAGATTTAATTCGACGGAAGGAGATATAACGTCATTTTTAATTTTATTTGAACGGCAGGCAAAGCGAGTGGGTATAGAGGAAAACGATTTTGTATTCCATTTATTAGGATTGCTATCCTTTGAAATTACCCAACTAATCGCTAGAGAATCTGAAGAACAAGCTAATGAATATGTATTTGTTAAGAATCTGCTGTTAAAGAGATTTAAATTAAGCTTAGAAATATTTCGCCAGAAATTTATCAATCATACCAGGGATTCTAAAGGTACATGGTCAAATTTCGTTTTCGAAATAAGTAATTATTTTAACGAATGGTTGAAAGGATTAAAATTTAATGATTTCGATTACTTAAAATAATAAATTATAACAGATCAGTTGAAAAAACGGGTTCCAAATTTTATGCGAGAACATTTTATTGATACATGGCCTAAATATGTAAATCCGAAAGAGTTGGCAGGAATATTAGACGAATACGAAAATGTTCGTATCGGAATGAAAACAAATAATGAAAGTAAGAATAATAAATTTGGAGGTCATTGGGATGACGCAAGAAATTATTCGCGGTTATCAAGTTACCATAAAAGTGGATTCCAAACTAATAGGATGGAAAACAAAAATGCTATAAGTCATAAATTAAATGAGAAAGAAAACTCGCGTACATATATTGATAGTCATAAAGTATTTAATTCATCTATTCGTAATGAAAAGGGTGAACCCAAGTGTTTTTCCTGTAATTTATTCGGACACATCTCAAATGATTGCCCAAATCCTTGTACTTTATGCGGTTTAAAGAGGCATTCAAAAAAATATTGCTCAAAGAATAAAAAAGAAATTAGTTTAAGTGTGATTGACCATGAATCGTCCGTAACTGCTGACAAGTATTTGAGAAAGGCTACAATTAATAATCGTTCTGTTAGTTGTTTGCTAGATACTGGTGCTTCTTCTTGTTTATTGAAAGAATCGCTTGCAGAACGTCTAGGAATTAATTTGACACCTTGCAAAAGAGATCTTTATTCCTTTGGGAATCAAAAATGTCCAGTTTTGCAGAGTTTAGGAGCAGCAGTCGTAGATTTTCAAATAGATGAAGTAGTGGGAAATGATATTCCCGTTTTAATTGTACCAGATTCGGCTCAACCAGTTGATTTATTAGTCGGACGCACCTTTTTAGATTTACCATATATTGCGTATGCTAGGGTCGGGGATATTTTGCATATCGGTTATGCTAAAGATTACTCATTTATTGGATTAAACTGCATCGAAGAAACGCCACGTATTAAATTGCAAGTGGAGGAAACTACGAAAATAATAAATAATGGCATAAATTTTGTAAAGGCGAAAACAGAACAAATAAATAATGGGTTAATTATGATGCAGGGAAATGAAAGAAATTTTAATTCTTTGTTAGAAATAAAAGAAGGTAAAACTACTATACCAATTATTAATATTGGATGTTTGGAAATAATTTTAAAAGAAAATCAGAACATTGGAAATGTAGAATTAGTGGAGGAGGTCAACTTGGAACCAGATTTAAATTATTTTAATTTGATTAATGACACTTCTTCGGTAGTAATATTAAATGTTAGTACAGATAATGTAGAGCGAAATCCTATAAGCTTAGAACAAATAAAAGTTAATAAACACTTAACTGAACAACAACAGAAAGACATTGTTGATTTGTTGAATGAGTATAGAGACTGTTTTGCATTAAACATATCGGAGTTAGGATGTACAGGACTAATAAAAATGGATATTAAAGAAGTTGAGGATTCAAAACCTGTATGTATGAAACCGTATAAAACAAATACAGCCGAAAGAAAAGCAATTAAAGAAATCGTTAATGAATGGAAAGAACATGGTATTGTGAAAGAAATACGTTCACCATATTCAAGCCCTGTTCTTTTAGTGCGTAAGAAAACTGGTGAAAATCGATTAGTTATTGGCTATAGAAAACTAAATAATCAGACGATCAAAGATAAATTTCCTCTTCCCAAAATTGATGATCTTTTAGAACAACTACATGATTGCAATCTGTTTACAACTCTCGATTTGGCTCATGGGTATTTACAAATCCCGTTGACAGAAGAAGCCAAATTAAAAAATGCATTTATCACACCAGATGAAACTGGACAATTTGAAAGAATGATATTTGGATTAACAAACGCACCAGCAGAATTTCAACGGTTAATGTACCACACTTTAGGTGGCCTATGCAACAAAGATGTTTTATGCTATCTCGACGACATCCTTGTACATGCCAAAACTTGGGAAGAAATGATTAAAAAACTATGTAAGGTATTCGAGACTTTACGAGAAGCTAACTTAACATTAAAATTGTCTAAATGGGAGTGCAAAAGATGAAGTAGAATTTTTAGGCTTAATTATTAATAAGAATGGGATTAAACCAGGCTCAAGAAAGGTAGAAGTAATTTCAAAATTTCCCCAACCGACAATTTTGCATGAAGTTAGACGCTTTCTCGGCTTAACAAGTTTTTTTAGAAAATTTATTCAAAATTATGCTATAAAAGCAAAACCTCAGACTGACCTGACTAAGAAGAATGAAGATTTTAAGTGGGAAGAAAAACAAGAACAATCTTTTAATGCTTTGAAAAGTGAATTGACCTACTTTAGCACTCTATAATCCCGAAGCTAAAACTGAAGTTCATATTGATGCAAGTGCGGAAGGTATCGCTGGCATGCTACTTCAAGTTGAAAGTGATAATAAGTGGCACCTAGTTTACTGCGTTAGCAAGAAAACGACTGGAGCCGAAAAGAATTATCATTCAAGTAAATTGGAGTTAATGGCTATTGTATGGACATTAGAGCGATGGAGACAATTTTTATTGGGAATAAGTTTTACAGTTGTCACTGACTGTCAAGCATTAATTTACATGAATGCCAAAAATCATGTAATCCTCAGATAGCACGATGGAGTATACTTATTCAAGAATATGATTTTGAAGTTTGCCACAGACCAGGCATAAAAATGACACATGTTGATGCGATGAGTCGAGCTCCCGTTTCAGAATCGGAAGATACTATAACAAACCTCATAGAGAAGAAATTTGAAGTATGCCTAACACTAAGTGAAGATGAACAAATTTTGATCATTCAACATACTGATAAAGATTTAAGAAAATTGATTGACATTTTTAAGAAGGAAGTGGAAAACCAAACAGGTGTTTTGTTTGTTTTCGTGATTAGTTGTGGATTTTTGAAGTTGAAGCTTTTGTTATTTTTGAATAAAGTATTGTAAACTGGATTGGATAACATGATGGGCATGGATGACGATCGTACTTCGGCGGGGAACGGCTCCCTTCGGAGCCCTTTGAAAGTACCTGCTAGTGCTAATGTTCTGGCCGCCTCCGCCCCTCCTGGACCTTCGACTCTTTCTGAATCAGATGTATGTCTTATGTTAATGATGCATTGTAAAAACATTGGAGATCTACAGAACCAACTCAAAACTGCTGTGGACACTGAGAAATGGATGTCTCATGGTGTTGACCTGGGATATACCATACCTGATGATGTTCGACACGCGCATCAAGCTGTCCTCAACCTGGAAGAAGAAATCAAGCGACTGCAGCAAACGGTAAACTGGTCTGTGTCCTTTAACTAATTGCAGTCGTCATAGCAATGCTAAAGTAAAAAATAAAACTAAAAGAAGAGCAACTACTAGTGATAATTTTTCTGTTCCACCTAAACGGCACACAGCTAAGATATTAGTTAATGATAAATTAAAAGAAGTTAGACTAGAAAAATAAGTTTTCAAACTTAAAAGTAGACGAGGCTGCTGCTGGAGAAGAGCAGGGCACCCCAACTGAGCCAAAAATGCCACCCATTATGGTTAGGCAAATGGAAAATTTGAAAGAAAAAATTACGGAAATTAGCCAGGCCTTTAATGGAAATGTCAGGATAAAACTGGCCGGAGAGCACTTAAAAATTTTTCCCGCTGATGCGAATCAACATCGTGAAATCACGACTTATTTAAAAACCACCAACATGGATTACTTTGTCATTACTCCGTAAAGTCTTCGGCTTCTGAAAACCGTATTAAAAGGACTTCCAATTACTTATACGGAGGATGAAATTGCGGAAGCACTCAAAGAGTTAGGTTTTAAGATCGACAAAGTCATTCAGCTCTCCAACTTAAAAACCAAGGCTCGCATCCCAGTATGGCAACTTACTTACCTCCGCTGCGAGGAAAATGAAAAAATCTTCGATATCAACCGACTTCTCTACCTTACGGTGAGAGTCGAGAAATTTAATAGGAAACCTGGGGCAACTCACTGTTTTTCCTGTAATTACTTCCATCATTCCTCGGCCAATTGTAATTA
>BPLQ01011911.1:0-45929 GCA_021605075.1 Caerostris darwini | reverse complement strand
TTTTTTAGGTTTTGCTCACATGTAACAAGGAAGTTGATGAAAGACTTTTAAGAATACTGCCTTGGAAGTAATACACTGATATATATATAACAGTCTGCCATTTGCTAACTTTTAGAATAAATAGTCATTTCATGTAAAAACCAGAAAATGAATGTAATTGACAATACATTACCTCCATTATTTCCTGAAATGGGTGGGTACGAAAGTTGGCTAGGTAGCTTTACAAAATAGCTGAAATACAATATTTAAGGGTAAATAAACATGCAAAATAAAGGAAGAAATTATTTATACATACTAAAAATTTTTATATTTAGTTAACAAATATTTCAGCTTATTATTTTAATACATATATTTAAACGATTTTGTCTTGACCAATTGGTTTACTTAAATCATAATTAGCCAAACCCGTGACTTCAAAACTAGAGTTTTTCTTATGCAGTTTTATTTTTTTAAAGAATATTACCAATTTGTTCCACCATTGAGATTTAAAGACCCATTTTGGCTATTGCAAATAGAGTTGTGGCAGTAGCATCGCATAGAACAGGTATAAATGTGCAGTGCTTTCGCAGAGCTTTTCATTTCTGTTCAAGTTATTCATGTGAAGAGGTTTTGACGTGATGATGACCGCACGACGGAATTAACAGACTTTGAACGCGGAATGTTAGTTGGAGCTAGACGCATGGGTCATGCCATTTCGGAAATCGTTAGGGAATTCAACATTCCCAGATCCACTGTGTCAAGAGTGTGCCGAGAGTATGAAATTTCAGGCATAACATCCCACCATGGACAGCGCAGTGGTCGACCGCCTGCACTTAACGACCGAGACCGGCGACGTCTGCAAAGAGTCGTAAATTCTAACAGACAAGCAACACTGCGTCAAATAACCGCAGAAATCAATGTGGGACGTACAAGGGGACTTGTCTGTTAGAACTGTGCGGAGAAATTTGGCTTTCTTGGGCTATTCCAGCAGAAGACCGACTCGAGTGCCTTTACTGACAGAACGACATCGCTTGCAGCGACTCTCGTGGGCACGTGAGCATATCGGTTGGTCCCTAGATGAATGGAAAACCGTGGCCTGGTCCGATGAGTCACGATTTCAGTTGGTAAGAGCTGATGGTAGGGTTCGAGTGTGGCGCAGACCCCACGAAGCCATGGACCCAAACTGTCAGCAAGGCACTGTTCAAGCTGGTGGTGGCTCCGTAATGGTGTGGGCTGTTTTTTCATGGCATGGACTTGGTCCTCTGGTGCGACTGGACCGAACATTGACTGGAAATGCTTATGTTCAGCTACTTGGAGATCACTTGCAGCCATTCATGGACTTCATGTACCCAAACAACGAAGGGATTTTTATGGATGACAATGCGCCATGTCACCGGGCCACAACTGTTCGCGATTGGTTTGAAGAACCTTCTGGACAATTCCAACAGGCTGATCTGACCACCTGAATCGCCGCGAGCATGAATCCCATCCCGAGCATTTATGGGACATCAATCGAGAGGTCTGTTCGTGCCCAAAATCCTGCACCATCAACGCTTTCACAATTATGGACGTCTATCGAGACGGCTTGGCTCAATATTCCTGCAGAAGACTTCCAAGGATTTGTTGAGTCCATGCCACGTCGAGGGAGTTGCTGCACTTCGCCGGGCGAAAGGGCCGACACGATATTAAGAGGTATCCCATGACTTTTGTCACTTCAGTGTAGTATGTACATAATATTTAAGACCTTTAAGACCTTCCTTTATTATAGTAGTTCCTATTACAGAATAATTGTTAAAAATTTAATTTCCACATACAAGCCACAAAACACAGGTTAATCATGTTATCACATTAGTCAATTTTAATTATCGCAGCCAATCCACAAAACATAACTTAGTCATGGTATCACAATAGACAAGTTTAACTTCCCCAGCCAATCCACAAAACATAATTTAGTCATGATGTCACAATAGACAAGTTTAGTTTCCGCAGCTAAGCTACAAAACATAAGTTAGCCATGGTATCACAATAACCCAGTCTAGTTTTAACAGCCAATCCATGGCATAAATTAGTCATCTTTTAACAATAGCCAAGTTTAGATTCTGCAACCAGTTCACAAAACGTAAGTTAGTCATGGTATCGCAATAACCAAATTTAGTTTCCGTTGCCAATCCACAAAACATAAATTAATGGTGATATCACAATAAACAAGTTTAAGTTTACAGCCACTCCACAAAGTATAAGTTAGTCATGGTTTCACAAGAATAATTAGCCAGGTTCAATATCCTCAGCGAATCAGAGAAGCAGAAAGAATATAGGTTACCACAAAAAATAATAGCCATATGGGTATTAGATTCCTCAAAAAAATTTTAAGATACTCCAAGCTTTTTATTAATAAAACTCTTGTTAACATCCACTTAAAATTCTGGCTTATTTAAGTATAGCTTGGGATATATCTGAAAATCTTATTTTTCTATTGTTTATTTTGACTACGTCACTTTCATAAATTTCATCAAAATTCATGTATTTCAGTTTTTTTAAAAATCCGTTCAGACTTTTCAAATATTCATTTTCATTCAGCATTCACGAAATTTTAAGCTTGAAAAAAAAATCGTCGTATGATTTATTTGCTTAAATTATCTGTCTTTATTACGGACTTTATTCTGTGTACACATGATAATATTACAACAAACAATTAGCTAAAAATAGATTTGGTTTGTTTTGACCTCTGTCTGACCTTGTGTCTAAAAAAGTAAAGAAAAAATAGAGAAAAATATAAATGATATTGCTTGATTCTGTTATAGATGTTTCTGTAGTAGTATTTATATGGCTAAAATTCTATCGTAAAATGCTCAATAATTTATAAATCACTTTTACATAATACCTCATATATAAGCGTTTTTAATTGATAATTCTCTAGAAGATAAAAAAAAAATTACTTCTATTTAAAAAAAGGCCGATTACAAATTTATCATTAATACTAAGAATAATTTAAAATACATTTTTCTTTTACTCAAAAATAGAATTTTTTTTAAATAAATTTCTTTACGGTTTGGAAGAAGGATCAAACAGCTTTATTTCCTTAATACTATATGTATCATAAAATAAATAAAGAAATATATCTGAAAGATTTATATGATTAAAGTATTATTGCGAATATTCTAGAGTAAAACCTTACTTTCTTCTGTAATATAAAAAAGCCTTTAATGAAGATTAATGGATATACACGGTTTTTGAAGTGAAGAAATAAATTTCTAGGTCCAATAGAAATCTAATATTATTAGAAATAACTTACAATTTACGTGAAATACTGATAAAAAAACTAAATATAATATATATATATATATATATGTGTGTGTGTGTGTGTAATATATATTATTGTAAATATTCTAGTCTAAAACCTTATTTACAAAACCTTTCTTAACATTATTTGAGGAGAATTAAAATAAATCCTATTTTTCCGAAAAAATAAAAAAAAATTTTATTATATTAATAATTTAACATTTAAAGAGAGTAGTTTAAAGGAAATACTATGACAAATAAACGTTATTTCCTCACTATATAAATAACTTAAATACATTATCTCAATAATGCAAAAAGCCAAACATTTTACAATATTTTATTGAATCCAGTTCATAAAAATAACTCTCTGCCGCAATATATAATATATTTTATCAAATAATTATATAAATTTCTTCCTTTATTGTATTTAATATTTTGTAGGATATATAATAAATGTTCTTCTTCAGTGGCACAACAGCTCCACGGGGAGTCAAGGCCGTCTGCCTACTTGAAGCGTTTCGGCATGAGGAGTTTTATTTTTACTGGATAGGACATATAATAAATAAATTTTATTTTTTCTAAGAAATAAAACCATTTTTTTATTATTTTAAAAATCTAATATTTAAAAAAGTAGTTTTTCGGGAAATATCGACACTTGTGGCACCGAGCTCTAAAGCGCTGGTTACTCAGTCATCAGGTCCCATACATAATAATAGAAAGTAATTAATTTTTAATATAAGTGCTTTAAAATTATCACAATTCTTAAATAAGTTTAAAGATTTTTAAAAGAATTAATAAATAAATTTATTTTATGTATATACCTCCCTATAATAACACTTATTTGCAAGATTTATATTCTTGAATAAATAAATATGTCATCGAAACATCTATCTCCAGAATATCTTCAGGATTCCATGCACTCAACAACAACTGATTCCACATACTCAACATACTTTCTCTGAAAGCCGAATACACGAAGTGATGATACCATATCATCAACATTCCTCCAGAAAATCTGCATCTAGTTTGCATTTCGCTCTCCTAATTGAACGAGTTCACTCTGAACATCTACAATTTGCCAGGACGAATCATTCAACTGGCGACTTTTACTTACTTAGGAAATTTAAACATTTGTTTTTCAAAATTTTATCATACAGTTTTCTTTAGCGACCACAACAAGATTAAATTTGATTTTCTTGTGCTTATATGAATTTAAGGTAGATGGATAGCACCATATTATTAGCTTAAAAATATTTCTTATAAATGTCGAGTATGCGGCAACAACTCTGAGAACGAGCCAACAGATTCTTTATCAGAGGGCGCTGCTGTTATGTTATTGGGGTTGAGAAATTGTAACTGATGAACATCTGTCTTAAATTCTAATTTAAGCATTTGCACTTGAACACATTCTAAAAGTATTGGGTTAAAAGAATGAAATATTTAGTTAATCATACTGCTGGCTTATTATTTGACATTGGCTTAATATTTTACCGTCTTTTTGTTTTGTTAGAAAGTTACACATATCGCGTGATTAAAGAAATCATTGTAAGCTGTAAAAAAATTTAAAAACGTTTTTTAAAAATTATGTTTGTGGAAAATTGAACGATCGGAAATTCGTACTTTTATGGAGTATGGGTTCTTATGTGGAATTATGTCATCGCAGAACGTGATAAACATTAATAGTGTATTTGGCTCTAATATTATTACGCAGCAGACAATATCAAATTGGTTTGAGAAATTTCGTACAGGCTGCCTTGACCACACAAATAAGCCAGGCTGTTAGCTGGAATCAAAGGACAAAAATTTCGAAGTAAAGGTCACCTTTGAGTCTGGTCCATTTCATAGTGCATATACATTATCGTCGAAGTTTGGTGTTAGCAAACAAACAATATTAACTCATTTAACTTAAATCATTAAAGTGAAAATTTGTGTAAGTGGGTTCCACGGGAATTGAATGAAAAACCGAAACATAAGCGTTTGGAAGCTTGCTTGATGTTGCTTTCTCGTCACAAATTCGATCCATTTATAAATCGAATTGTCACTTGTGATGAGAAGTGGATCCAATATGACAATCTCAAACGTTCAGCACAATGGTTGGACAAGGTTGTATCCCCAAAACAAATTCCAAACCGTAATATTCATTAAAAGAAGCTGATGGAGAGTGTTTGGTGATCTAGAGCAGGTGTGATCCATAAGGATTTCATGAAACCTGGCTCATCGTTCACAGGAGAAATATACTGCAACCAACTGGACGAAATGATGCGGATACTTAAATAAAGACAGCCTAGATTGGTCAACAGATCGACTCCTATTTTATTACATGATAAAGCTAAACTACACACTGCACAGATGACTGTGGCATAACTACAGGAATTGGAATTGGAATTTCTTCGTCATCCTCCATACTCCCTTGATCTACTCCCCCATTGATTACCATTTCTTCCGCAATTTGAACAACTTTTTAATAGGAAAACAATTCAATTCCAACACTGAAGTAAAATTGACTTTCCAATAATTTCTAGGTTTTCTTCCGCCTGGATTTTTATATTACAATCCTGAACAGCCTGCCACTTAAGCAATAAATATGTATAGATAATATGGGTACATACTTTGATGAATAAAATAATTCCTTATATACTTGAGTTATCCACAAATTTTGTTTTCTGTTCCATAAATTTCGTCCTTTACGACACCATAAACTAAGTAAATTTAATAACAAAAAAATCAGAAAGTTGCCTACACTTAACCTTGCACAATAAAGAAACTAAATGTTGAAAAATTGAAAATTGATGAAAACATACTTCACCCTACCCACTGGAAAAAAGAATTACACAAAGGAGATTTTAACAAAAGTCAGCTAATCCTAAAAGCATCTCCAAGTTATTTTAAGGAAGTAAAAAAATCAATGTTTAGTTTTTATATTTGCACTTTGCAATTTTCTCTAGAAATATCGTAGAATGGAAAATATTCAATGTTTGATCAGTTTTAATGCACGCAGACGAAAGGCAATCTATAGGAAAGAATTCCAAAGAAACTTCCAAGAAAACTTTATATACAAGTCTGGAATGGATTTTGATGTGCTTCAATGCGTTTTGAATAATTGAATAAGGGTTTCTGATATCTGAGTTGATGTTATTTCCATGCAGCCGAATTTTTTTTATCCTTTTACTTCATTTTTGAGTATTTTTTTAATAACACTAATATTTTCCATGTCCTTTAAACACACTAAAAAGATGAAATATATTAATAAAAAAGAAATATATGAAGAATTATTTTTGGTATTAGCTACCTCACTGTATATTTGAATCTTCATTGGCTACTTTTGGCTTAAAGAACTTATTTTTTCAAAGAATAATTTTCAATTTGCAGTTCTCTTCAAGATAAAATAGGCTTACTGCATTTAGATATTTGCAAAAAGAAGTGAAAAGAAAAGAAAATAGTTGCTTAAAAAGTTTCTTAATTATTATCACACTGCTTAATTATTATCGCACTATTGACCTGATATTTTCTTATATAATATGAAAATATTAAATAAATGCAAATATTAACGAAACACCGACTAGATTGCTCAACAGTCCGATTTTCATCTTATTGCATGATAACACTAGACCGCTTACTATACAAATGGCTGTGGCAAAGTTATAGGAATCCAAGTTGGAATTTCGTCATTATCCTTTATACTCACGTGATCTAACCCCCACTGTCTACCCCTTCTTCAGCAATGTGAAAACTTTTAATACGAAAACAATTTATTTCCTATATTGCTTTAAAATTGACCTTCCAGCAATTCTATATTTCTCGTCAGCCAAAGTTTTATATTACCAATCTTAACAACCTTCGGCTTTAATGGCAAAAATGTATAGACAATATGGGTGCATACTTTGATAAATAAAACAATTCCCTATATTTGTAAGATATTAATTAACTTTGCTTTTTTTCTACAAATTCATCCTTCAAAACTCGATTAAAGAAGTAAACTTAATAACAAAACAAAAAAAAAAAAAAAAAAAAAAAATAAGAAATTTGCCAACATTTAACTTTCCTCATTAAAAAATAAATAAATGTTGAAGAATTGACAATTTATAAAAACATACTTCACTCTACACACTGAAAAAAGAATTGCACAAAAGATATTTTAACGAAAGTCAGCTAATCCTAAAAGCCTCACCAAGTTATTTTAAGGAAGAAAAAAAAATCAATGTTTACTTTTTATCTTTACCCATCGCAGTTTTCTCTAGAAATACCGTAGAATGGAAAATATTCAATGCTTGATCAGTTTTAATGTAAGTAGACGAAAGGCAATCTAGCCGCATGATCCACATGAAAATAGCAATGCTGAATAGATCAAGAACTTCAAAAAGAATGATTTGTTCAAGAATCTCTAAAAGAATATACAAAAGTAACATAAGTGTAGTCGTAAATGAAGAATGAAGTATTCCAAATTCTACAAGAAATGTTGTTAAATTAAATTGTCAAAAGAATCTATCAAAGTGTGAATAATGTAAGCATAAATAAAGAATAAAGATTCCAAATTTTACAAGAATCATTATCACTTTCAATAGCCAAGATAAAATATAAAAGTTTTAAATTACTAAGCAAAAATGAAGAATGAAGTATTCTAAATACAATAAGAAGCACTATACAGCTCAATAAGCATGGGAAATGCCAAAAGTGATAAAGATTAAACTTCAAAAAGAAGGAATTGTTCAACGCACTACGATTACTTACAGCCATTGGATATACACATGTTTAAAATCCCACCCCGAAACGTGACAAGTGATTCAAAACCATAATACAAAACACTTCAAGCAAAAGCCAAATTCTCCAGAAAATTCCTGAAGCTTAACATTATTCATGAATCATTTCAAAAGTTAAGGGGCCCAAACAATGATTTTCCGCCAAAATTCGCAATGGAGTTTTATTTGCGTGAACGTCACGAACCCCAAACCAGAAAAACATCATGTTCACACATGATAAAGAAAATCAGAAAAAATTTGCATGCATTTTAACCTTGCACATTAACGAAAATAAATGTTGAAAAATTGGCAATATATAAAAACACATTTCACTCTACACACTGAAAACAGAATTACACAAAGGAAATTTTAACGAAAGTCAGCTAATCCTAAAAGCATCTCCAAGTTATTTTAAGGAAGAAAAAAAAAATCAATGTTTAGTTTTTATCTTTAGACATCGCAGTGTTCTGAAGAAATATCGTAGAATGGAAAATATTCAATGCTTGATCAGTTTTAATGCACGCAGACGAAAGGCAATCTATAGGAAAGAATTCCAAAGAGACTTCCAAGAAAACTTTATATACAAGTCTGGAATGGATTTTGATGTGCTTCAATGCTTTTTGAATATTTGAATAAGGGTTTCTGATATCTGAGTTGATGTTACTATTTCCATGCAGCCAAATATGTTTGTTATCCTTATACTTCATTTTTGAGTATTTTTTTAATATCACTAGTCTTTTTCCTGTCTTTTAAAAGGTAAAATATAGTAATAAAAAGAAATATATCAAATATTATTTTTGGCATTAGTTATCTAAGTGTAAATTTCAATCTTCATCGGATACTTTTGGCTTAAAGAACTTATTTATTCAAAGAATTATTTTCAATTTGCTCTTTTCTTCAAGATAAAATAGATTTACAGCATTTATATTTATAAGAAAAAGAGAAGAAAATAGTTGTCTAAACAATTATAATTTTTCTTAGCACATAGCTAAATTAAAAATTATAAAAAAAAAATTCATTTTTTCCTTACTAGATCGCGTCAAAAAATATCTAAAATGAATATCTTATTTAATTTGGTCATTTTAACCCGATACTATTTCTTATATATATAATATATTAAAAGATTAAATAAAAACTCAAAATTTTAATTTTTTTTAAACAAAAGTTTTAATTTATGTAAACGACGATAGTAATTACTCCTTAGACTTAGTCATTTTGATACTTGAAATGATAAACATTTTACCAAATGTAGTAAAAATTGCTTTATTTAATTTTTTTGCAAATTAAAGTTATAAAAAAATTTTTTTTTTTTTTCCCTATTAGATCTCACCATAAATGGTATCTAAATGTGAACATTTGTCAATTCTAACGAAAGACTTTTATACGTATAAAATATGAAAAGATTAAATAAATGCTCAAAAATTTGAATTTAACCAGAAAAAATTTTATAAGAAAAAGTAAAATTAAGTAAACCATTTTATATGAATTAGTCATACAATATAGGAAGTATGATACTCTAAATTACGATCGTTTTAAAAGTATAAACGAATATATATCTACATATATATATATATACATATAAAGTATACTACGAAATATGAAATATAATACGAATATATATATGCAAATAAAGTATAACTTTACTGGCAAATTGAGTCCGAATGGTTGAGTAACTAATAACCGATAGGTAGAGCTATCGGAACCAATAGCTCTGGCTATTTTTTCCACAGGGTTTGCGTTCTGGCCGTGCCATGAATGTATGTAGTGGTGCGGATAGCACTTTAAACCGTAGGTCCCGGCCTAATATGACTGTTGAGCGTAAGGCTGACAACCCTTTCTAACGCCTAAAAAGAAAGCACCTCTCGTCTCGATATCTGCCAGTAGGCAGACGACCTTGACGCACCATAAAGCTGTTGCGCCAATGAAAATGATTTGCAAATTACGAAAAGATACGAATTTTTATAAAAATAATCTGCAGGAAACTCTTTACTACTAATTCATCTATATGAGTTTGTAAATTTCATTATTTTAAAATAGACTTAAAATTGATAATTTTATATGGCATACCAAAACATTTTAGCCAAGGTTGTAGTAAAAACAGCTAGATCACAAATTTTAATAAATAAATAAATGTAAAAATATAAATTGATTCTATCAAAATATATTTTAAAATCATTTTCGGTGAATATTTGATCGTTAAATTACCCCGAAGAATACAAAGATTACAAAGAATACATTTTAAGTACTAAAATCTTTCAATAATTTGAAATTAATATATATTTGATAACAATACAACATAAATTACTGGAATAATATAATATACTAATCCAGTAAACTTTGAAATCAGAATTTTGGTAATTCAATTTTAATTACCACAACCTAAAGTTACAAACAGTAAAGCATAAAAATCCAACAGTAATTGCGCGTAATCTCTATTAAAATCGCATTAAGCGAATTCATTACTACTGTTACGAATTGGGCGTGGCATTGCTTATCACTCTGCTGGAAAAATGAATGGTTGTTCACCCCATTCAAGAATGATAGATTCAAAGCATTATTCTTCTCGTATTTAAGCAAACAATGATTATTACGAAGAGTTCCGTAAATATTCAGAAAGCTATTACAAAGCGTTAATTACCACATTTTGGATCTCTAATTAGCCAATTTGGATTAAAAAAAAGTTAAATCATATTAGCGTTTACTCTCTCAAGCAACAAGTGCAAAATCCATCAACGTAAAAGCTTTGTTAATGATAATTCAAATATTTTTCTTATATTTGTTTATTACTTAAAATTTGTAAACAAAGATTTGGCTATAAGTTTTGAGATTAACTTAAAAATTACATATTTTAAAACAATTAAAAGAAAATTGCAGAAAATCTATAAATATTTTAGACGTAAAAATTTTTCTGTAGACGAAGTTATAACTGTTTTTCTCTGTAATTTACAAATAAAATTTAAATAAAAAATTATAAGAATGAAATTAAGAGAATTAATTAAAATTAGAATTAAATACATGTTGTTTCTTATCCCACTTGGTAGACACCAATGTTTAGACTAGTTACAAGTTTTAATAAATAAATTCAAGAATGTATGTTGATTCAATGAAAATATATTTCAAAATTATTTTTAGTGAATTGTTCATCGTTAAATTACCTCAAAGAACTGACAGAATTAAATGGCATCTCAAACATTTATAGCTTAGTCTGTACTAAAAACTTCTAGGTAACAAGTTTACAGTACTATATTAATGTAAGAATGTAATTTGATTAAAAAAAACAACATAATTTTAAATATTTTTCTTTGAATTTTTGATCGTTTAATTACCCCAAATAAATGGCAGAATTAAATGGCATCTCAAACTTTTATAGCCAAGGCTGTAGTAAAAACAACTAGATTAAAAGTTTAAAGTAATAAATAAATGTAAGAATGCAAGTTGATTTAATTAAAATATATTTTTAAATTATTTTCAGAGTATATTTTATTGTTAAATTACCCCATAGAATATAAAAATTACAAATAATACATTTTAAATACTAAAATCTATCCAGAAATTTGTAAACGAAATATAATTTATAATAATCCAATGTAACTTATTGCATAATATACTAATCTAGTAAGATTTGCAATCAAAATGTTGTTAATTTAATTTTAATTACTACAACCCAAAGTTACAAAGTGTAAAGCATGAAAATCCAGTATTATTTGAGCCTAATCTCTGTTAAAATCGCATTAAGCGAATTCATTACTACTGTTACGAATTGGGCGTGGCAATGCTTATCATTCGGCTGGAAAAATAAATGGTTGTTCCCCCATTCAAGAATGATGGATTCGCAGCATTATTCTTCTGGCATTTAAGCAAACAATGGTTATTACGAAGAGTTCCGAAAATATTCAGAAAGCTATTACGAATGTTAATTACCACGTTTGGTTCTATAATTAGCCATTTTGGAAAAAAAAAATTAAATTCATATTAGTCTCTTAGCAGAAGTACAAAATCCCCCAACGTATCAGCTTTGTTAGTGATAATTCAAGTAATTTATTATTGATATTTTTTTTGTTATTATTATTATTATTTAAAATTTGTAGCAAGGTTGTTGTAATTAAAAATGTGTTTATAAAAGTTTAGATTCTCTTTAAAATTATATATTTTGAATCGATTTGAAAAATAAGAATTATAATATTAATAATAGTTACAAACATATGTAAATAAGTTAGACTTACTTTTTTTTGTAGAGGAATTTTATAACTATTTTTTTTCTGTTTGTAATTTACAAATAAAATTTAAAGAAATTATTAAAATAATTAAATTAAAAAAATAATTAAAATTCAAATTATATAGTTGTTACTTCTTATCCTACTTGGTAAACAGTAACATCTACAACAAGTCAAAGACCCCCGTGTGGTCTCATGGAGGGAGGGAAATGGGTAGCAGCGTCTGTCGTGATACATCATCCATAGGTAGAAGTCTGATTTGTGTGCATTATGCTGACTTTTTACGGGGTAGGATTGTCAGCCCTACGCCCAATGATCTGGTTGTAACATAACTACCTAAGCATACTCTAATAACATATTAGACCGTGACCTACGCCCAAAAATACCGCCCTACGTTTAAAGTGCATTCCAAACCACTACAAACATCCATGACACCGCTAGGACTTAAACTCGAAGCCTGTGGCACCGAGAGCCAGAGAGTTTGTCACTCGACGAGCTGGTTCCACCACAGGGAGGTTGCGCCGATGACGATGAAAGCCATTGGAGCTATCGAGTTTGTAAAATTATAACAATAAAATAATTTTATTGTTGATGGCTCGAGTTTTAATATACAAAGAGTTAGTTATTCTCTTTAATTTATTTAAAAAGTTTCATTTTTTTTATGCAAAATAAAAAACATATCTACATGAAAGCAATGTAAGTAAAAAAAAAAAATGTATACACAAAATAAGAACGAAAAATTAGGATAATTGGTCAACAATAAACTTTGTTTAATTTTCTTGTATTAATAATAAAAAAAAAATTCTATCGTCTCGTAAAAACAATAAAATATAATTTATTATTCAACTATTAAAATGATGTAAGTCTATATTCTGTGACTTACTTTTGTTTCAGATTTGAATACAATCCTTTTTCAAGGCCAATGCACAAATTAAAATGCGATTTGATTTTTTTAATGAAGAATTCATTTAAAACAAATGCAGAAATATAAAATATGGTTTATTGATTTGAATTTAAAAAAAAAATTACAAGAGATGTAACGAAAAATTGTTATTTCAATTAACACAAATATCATACTTTAAAATCCAATCTTATTGATTCATAACTAGATTAATTAGCATGGTGACAAAAGCTCATTGTAGATTTAATTGTCAAAAACGCCTTTTTCTATCAAAGAAAATTAAAACTTTACCCCGCCCTATCTCATATTATTACTCTCTCACCGACAAACACCACTTCACCCTCCATAATGAAAATCGTTCGCTAACAATTTCAAAAGTAAGCTCCGAAAGGCACGGACTTCACCCCTTGTTCGACAATCGCATACTACTCTCTGCAGGGTTTCTTTGGAAGGTATTTGGGGTTTTGCAACAGAGATATTCAGCGGCTCATTGTCATCACCATCTGGCGGCGATATCTTGAAAGATGCGAAATCTTTTGGTTGTTTTCGGAGATCGGCGGGGGGTCTTTAGAGGCACAAAACGGGTGTTCTTTTTATTAGAAGAAATGGAAACGGCGTGCTTTGGACGCATGAGATGAAAGTCATTCTTATGGGGGATGGATGTAATTACTGTTATTTCGTTTAACACGGCGAGGTATAAGCTTTTGTAAGCAGAAGATTCTTTCATGTTGAGTAAATGACGAAGATATCATAATGGGCCAGCAACAAATACTGAAGATATAAAAACATAAATCTTGCTTAATATTGAGCATTGGAAAATTACCTTATATTTCAATAAACTTTAAGAAATATGTATATAGAGAGAAACAGACTTTAAAAAATACAAAGAAAGAGAGAAATAAACCTAGATATATGTGCTTTTTTAATTATTCATTTGGATTTATTAAATTTAATTTCATCCTAAACAATGTCCCCATGAACGTAACAAAACTCACGTACGAACTTTAAAACATATAGAAATAGATATAGATATATATACTTTGTCATTATTCTTTGTTCATCTTTGTTCTTTGTCATCATCTTTTGTTTTGTTTAACATTAATAATGAACATAATGAAAGTAACGAAAAATTAAATTTTAAAGTATTTCACCAGAAGATAAATCTAATGCATTATATCCAGAACAAAGAAAATTCTTTTACGATTTCATATTAACATGAGAAATTCACTGATTAAATATTTTAAATTAAGTAACGTATGATGTAAATATCATTTTACATAGAGTACAATTTCATTTTGAAAGTGAAATATTAAAACTGAGGTATTTTTTTAAATGGAAAAATCGTGTACCTTTCCTTAGCATATAAATATATTATATATCTATCAATATTTATAACATATACACAAGTATCGATTTTTCTTCAAGTACTAAATAATGTTAGTAATATTTTTAAATAATCTGGCATTAGCTTCGTATAAAATTTATTTGAAATAATTTCAATATGCTAATGATATTGTTCATTTTTATTGCATGATTTGGTTTGCTAATTTCTCATGACAATTTGACTCTAAAGGGGAATTATACATATATCTCAGAAGATAAAATGGAAATATACCGTATAGTTGATCTTACATTACCTTTGTATGTATTATAAGTAATGTCATTTATTTTAATATTATGTATGCACAAAATAATTATACAAAATATTTATACAGGGTGATTATAGTTAAAGTATAATGCTGTAAAAAAAGAACCACTCATCACAATGAGTTCAAATTTGAACTGAAGATACTTGAAGAAAGGGGAAACCGTATGTCATCAAGAAACGAAGTTCCAAAAAAAGTCCCAACGATTTTACCCATCCAATTTTGTGTGAACATACCGCGGTGGATGGGTTTCCCACTAACAGTGTCACAACTGTTGAATGACTTGGAAGTCATTTTTTCCATCTAAAAATCGAAGCAATAAACATATTGAACACTATAGTTGGTTTAATGTGCAACTCATGAAAATTACATTGTAATTTTGATTCAAAATATCACTGGCAGCCGAATTCACATTCTTTATGCTGCTTACTGTGCCATCTATTAATACACTCTGGGATTTTTTTTGATGCCATGCCGTTTCCCCCTTCTTCAAATATCTTCAGTTCAAATTTGAACTCATTGTGTCGAGTGGATCTTATTTTACAGCATTTTAAAAGTAGGTCTTTATTTATAATCACCCCGTGTAAGTATATATATATATATATATATATATATATGTGTGTGTGTGTGTGTGTGTTTATATTTTATAACATTAAAATTTATTTTATGTTGTAATATGGATAGACTGTCATTCAATTCTTTATTCATATTATGAAAATGGATAGCATGGAGAGGTAAATAATCGTTCATTCTATTAATGTGAATAATTTACTTTTTCGAATAATAAAATTTACAACATCCTTTAATATTTTATGACAGAATAACTGTTAGTTATTAAATAAATCTCAAGCGAGTTTAGTGGTTATAATCCTGCTTTTTCCTTTACAAGTCGTTAGCCAAACTGCACGAAGAGTTGAGTTGCATGCTGGTAATGAAGAATTTAAAGGGTAATTAAAGTGCATTCCGAGCTCTCATCGTCCGATTCAATTACGGGACGATATAAATGGCCGAGTTTTAAAACTTTCGACTCCCGGTGGCAGCACTGGTAAAAATCGTTTGGGTATTTTTGTAATGGAGGGTAATTAAAATATGAGAGAAGAGCTTTCTGCGAATGGCTTTTCTGTTTTGGTTTACTGGAAAAAGTTATTGAAGTGCGTGTATATTTAGACTTGATTCAAAGATAGAAGTATGCGAAATTATGATATACAAATAACGGTTTTGACGGATATATATTAAAATAAATTTATGAGAGAATTTTGAGTAAAATTGAATTTTTTTTTTCTAAAGTAAGCCTTTAAAATACAAAAAAATTTGATAAAATCACTAATAATAATATATTTAATATGGAAGATAGATTAATGTCATAATTATTAAATTAAAAATAATAAAACAATTGAGTTTAGCACTAGTACCTTATTAGGAGTGATGTATTTCTGTTATAAATCATATATTTAACTGTTCTAATATAAATATTGAAATTACTCCATTTTGATATCATGAAACCTGGCTCATCGTTCGCAACAGAAATATACTGCAACCAACTGGGTGAAATTATGTAAAACTTTAAATAAAAACAGTGTAGACTGGCCGATAGATCGACTTCTATCGACTGGTAAAACTATAGGAATTAGAGTTGGATATTCTTCATAAATCCTCCTTTCTCACTAGATCTAGTTCCCACTGACTACCACTTTTCCGCAATTTGGACAATTTTTTAATATGAAAACAATTCAATCCCTACAATGCTGTAAAACTGCTAGAGTTTTATATTACCGGCCTTCTGCTTAAATGGCAAAAGTGCACAGAGAATATGGATGCATACATTGATGAATCAAATAATTCCTTATATTTTTGAATTATCAACTAAATTTGCCTTTTATTCTATAAATTTCTCTTTCGCGACGCTATAAAAGATATTTAATAACAAAACAAAAAAAAAAAAAAAATCTGAAATTCACCTATATTTAACCTTCGCAATAAAGAAAATAAATGTTGTAAAGTTGACAACTGAGGAAAACACATTTCCCTCTACGCCCTGAAAAAAGAATTACACAAAAGAAACTTTAACGAAAATCAGCTAATCCTAAAAGCATCTCCAAGTTATTTCAAGAAAAAAAAATGTTTTGTTTTTATCTCTTACTGACGAAATGATGAAAATACTTAAAGAAAAGCAGTCTAGATTAGTGGGCAGATCGATTCCTATCTTATTGCATGAAAACGCTGGACCATGCACTGCATAAATGACTGCGGGTAAAACTACAGGAATTGGAATTGCAACATCTCCATCATCTGTCATACTCACCTGATTTAGCCCCTATTGACTGTCACTTCTTCCACAATTTGGAAGAAATTTTAATAGGAAAGCAATTCAATTTCTACAATGCTGTAAAAGTGGCCTTCCTGTAATTCTTTAACCCTCGTCCAACAGGATTTTATATTGCGGCCTTAATCTTATATTGCGGCCTTACCTTCTGCTTAAATGGCAAAAGTGCGATCCATAATGATTTCTTGAAACCTGCCTCATCGTTCACAGCAGAAATATATTGCAACCAACTGGACGAAATCATGCAAATGCTTATAGAAAAACAGCCTAGATTGATTAACAACTCGACTCCTATATTATTGCATGATAAAGTAAACCACACATTGCACAAATCGCTGTGACAAAACTGCAGGAATTGGAGCCTTCCTTCGTCCATTTTGTTGTAATATATTTCTGCTGTAAACGATGAGGCAGGTTTCAAGAAATCATAATGGATCACACCATTGTTTAATATGGTGCATACTTTGAATATTTGTGAATTATTAACCAACTTTGCCTTTTTTTTTTTTTATAAAATTCATCATTGCCAGATAGATAAAAGAAGTAAATTTGATAAAAAAAAATAACAAATCAGAAATTTCTTACATTTAACCTTGCACAATACAGAAAATAAATGTTGAAAAATTGGCTATTAATGAAAACATATTTCACTCTACCCGATGAAAAAAGAATTACACTAAGGAAATTTTAAAGAAAGTCTGCTAATCCTAAAAGCACCTTCAAGTTATTTTAAGAAAGAAAAATAAAATCGATGCTTAGTTTTTATCTTTACCCTTCGCAGTTTTCTCTAGAAATATCGTAGGATGGAAAATATTCAATGTTTGATCAGTTTAATGCATGCAGACGAAAGGCGGTCTATAGGAAAGAATTCGAAAGAAACTCCCAGAAAAGTTGATATATAAGTCTGGAATGGATTTTGATGTGATTCAATGTTTTTTGAATATTTGAATAAGGGTTTCAGATATCTGAGTTGATGTTATTTCCATGCAGCCAAATTTTTTGTTATTCTTACACTTCATTTTTGAGTATATTTTTTTTAATAACACTAATCTTTTTTATGACTTTTAAACACACTGCAAAGATAAATTATATTAGTAAAAAATAAATATATGAAAAAATATTTTTTGTATTAGCTATATCAGTGTATATTTTTCACAATGTTTTTCAGTGTTTTTTTTTCTATTACTACTCTTGTCTTAAAGAATTTATTTATTCAAGAATAATTTTCAATTTGCACTTCTCTTCAAGATAAAACAGATATACAGCATTTATATATATGTAAAATAGAAAATAAAATTCAACCTAACCTAGAGAGAACAATCTAGATTGGTGAACAGATCAACTCTTATATTATTGCATTATTACGCTAAAACCACACACTGCATAAATGACGGTGAAAAAACACTAGGAATTGCAGTTGAAACTACTTCTTTATCCTTGACACTCACCTGATCTAACCCTAACTGATTACCTAGAGCCCTGGCCTTTGGTACCATAGGCTTCAGATTAGAATCTTGGCGGGGCAATTTACACAACTTTTAAATATGAAAATAATTCAATTTCTACAATGCTGTAAAACTGGCCTGTTGGGTATTTATTAACTATCCTCCATCAATATTTTATATCATCAATTTGAACAACCTGCCTCTTAAATGACAAACGTGTATAGACGATACATGTACATACTTTGATGAACAAAATAATTTCTTATATTTGTATGTTATCAACCAATTTTGCATTGTGTTCTACAAATTTCCTCCTTGACGATCCGATAAAAGCAGTAAATTTAGAAACAAACAAAAAAAATTCAGAAATTTGCTTACATTTAACCTTGTACAATAAAGGAAATAAATGTTGAAAAATTGACAATTTCTGAACACGTATTTCACTATATCCACTAAAAAAAAAAAAGAAAAAAAAAGGAATTACACAAAAGGAATTTTAACGAAAGTCAGCTAATCCTAAAAGCATCCAAAAGTTATTTTAAGAAAGAAAATAAAACCAATGTTTAGTTTTTATCTTTGCACTTCGCAATTTTCTCTAGAAATATCGTAGAATGGAAAATATTCAATGTTGATCAGTTTTAATGCACGCAGACGAAAGGCAGTCTATCGAAAAGAATTCGAAAGAAACCTCTAAGAAAAGTTGATATAGAAGTCTGGAATGGATTTTGATGTGCTTCAATGCTTTTTGAATATTTGAATAATGGTTTCTGATATCTGAGTTGATGTTATTTCCATGCAGCCAAATTTTTTTGTTGTCCACATACTTCATTTTTGAGTATTTCTTTTAATAACACTAATCTTTTTCATGTCTTTTAAAAGATAAAATATATTAATAAAAAGAACTATATCAAATATTATTTTTGGCATTAGCTATCTAAGTGTATATTTCCCATTCATTGGTTGCTTTTGTCTTAAAGAACTTATTTATTCAAAGAATTATTATCAATTTGCACTACTCTTCAGAATTACAGGATAATATATTTGCAAACAAATGAGAAAAGAAACGAAAACAATTGTCAATAAAATATTAATTTTTCTTAGCACATATCTCCATTAAAAGTTATAAAAATAATTCTTTTTTTTCTCCATATCACGCCATAAACAAATATCTAAAAGTAAACATTTTAGTTATTTTGGCAACTTTAACCTCAATAATTAATTATAACCTAATTTTTGAGGCTTTTTCTTACATATAGAATATTGAAAGATTTAATAAATATTCAACATTTTGAATTTTTTTAAATAAATGTTTTAATTTATAAGATTACGCAAAATTAAGCTAACCATAATATAAATTATTCGTAGACCACATCGCTTTGCTACTTAAAATGATAATTGTTTAATGAAAAAAAAACTATTTTAATTAATAATTTTATTTTTAAATTACGAAAATTATAAAAATTATTTATAAAATAAAATGCAGAAAATATTTATATGCTAATTCATCTACAAACGTTTGTAAATTTTATTTATTTTAAAATTGTTTCAAAATGTATGAAATCTAAACATTTCTTGCCAAGGCTGTAGTAACAACCTCTAGATTACAAGTTTTAAGTAATAAATAAATTTAGGAATGTCATTTGATTCAATGAAAGTAAATTTTAACATGGTTAATTTAATATATTTAATTTATTTATTTATTTTATTTATATATTTTAAATCTATCTTTTAAATATATTTAAATAATAAATATATTTAAAATTTAAGCAGGTTCATATTTTAAAATTATTTTCGTTTTTGATCTCTTAATGAATTTTTGATCGTTAAATTATAAATGTCAAAGATTAAATTTTTAATATTAAAACCATTCGTGAAATTTGAAACCGAAATAAATTTCATAAAAATTCAATAGAATTTATTGGAATAATATACTAATCGAGTAAACTTTAAAATCAAAATTTTGTTAATTTAATTTTAGTTACTACACCCTAATATTACAAACAATAAATCTACAAACAGTAAATTATCCTAGAAGATGTCAGGATTAAATGGAGTCTCAGGATTAAATGACTTTTACAGCCAATTCTGTAGTAATAACATCTAGATTAAAAGTTTTAATTAATAAATTAATTAAAAATTTAAATTAATTCAATAAAAACATTTTAACATTGCTTTCAATAAATTTTTTTGGTTAAATTACCTCAAAGAAATATCAGAATTAAATGGCAACTCAAACATTTACAGTCAAGGCTGTAGTAGAAACCGCTAGATTACAAGTTTTAAGCAACAAATAATTGCTGAAATGTAAGTGGATTCAATGAAAATTTATTTTAAAATTATTTTCAGTAATGCATAAGAAGCCCAATCTTACCCCAAAGAATATAAAAGAATACATTTTAAATACTAAAATCTTCCTAGAAATTTGTAAACGAAATAGATTTTATAATAATTCAACGCAACTTACTAGAATAATATACTAATCCAGTAATCAAAATTTTGGTACTTTAATTTTAATTGCTGCAGCCTAAAGGTACAAACGATAAAGCATAAAAATCCAATATTAATTGCGCGTAATTTCTGTTAAAATCGCATTAAGCGAATTCATTACTACGGGGCGTGGCATTGCTTATCACTCTGCTGGAAAAATGAATGGTTGCTTCCCCCCATTCAACAATGATAGACTCGCAGCATTATTCTTCCAGTATTTAAGCAAACAATGGTTATTACGAAGAGTTCCGAAAATATTCAGAAAGCTATTATAAAGCGTTAATTACCACGTTTTGGATCTCTAATTAGCCATTTTGGATTAAAAAAATTAAAATCGTATTAGCATTTTCTCTCTCAAACAACAAATCTCTTAACAGATGTACAAAATCTATCAACGTAACAGCTTTGTTAATGATAATTCAAATAATTTTTTTGGGGTATTTTTTTGTTATTATTATTATTTAAAATTTGTAACATGGTTGTTATAATAAAAAATTTGGTTATATAATTTTAGATTTTCTTTAAAAATTATATATTTTCAAACGATTCGAGAAATAATAATTATAATATTAATAATAGTTACAAACATATGTAAATAAGTTAGACTTATTTTTTTTTTTTTGTTTAACGAATTTTATAACTATTTTTTCTGTTGGTTGTTTACAAATAAAGTTCAAATAAATAATTTAAAAAATTGAATTAAAAGAATTAATTAACATTAAAATTAAGTAATTGTTGTTTCTTAGCTCACTTGGTAGACAGAAACATCTAGACCAAGTCCAAGAAACCGTGTGGTCTCATGGAGGGAGGGTAAGAGGGGCAGCTTCTAGTTGTGATGGAACCCTTAAGTAGAGATATGATTTGGCTCCATGAAATTGACTATTTACGGGATAGGGTTATCAGCCCTGCGCCCACCGCTCTAGAGTAATATTAGTTCGGGACCTACAGCTTAAAATGCATTCCAAGCCACTACAAACATCCTTGGCAACGCATGGACTCGAATCCGAAGCATCTGGCACCGAGCGCCATAGTACTAGCCAGTCGTCCATCAGGCCACAGCTAACTAATTAGAAGTTTTTTAGTATATTAAATACATATTATTTGGTGGTGTAAAATAAATTGGTGTTTGTAATACCGTGGTTTGTTAATTATTAATTAGTTAATTGTTAATTGTTTTTAAATTATACATATGTCTATAAATTTAAAACGTATGTTAAAAAATCTATGTTATTTCCTCATTCAAAAATGATGGATTCACAGCATTCTTCTTCTGGTATTTAAGCAAACACTGGTTATTACGAAGAGTTCCGAAAATATTCTAAAAACTATGACAAAGCGTTAATTACCCCGTTTTGGTTCTCTAATTAGCCAGTTTGGATAAAAAAAATAAATAAATTCGTTATAGCATTTGCTCTCTCAAACAACAAGTCTCTTAACAGATGTGAAAAATCCATCAACGTAAAAGGTTTCTTGGTGGTAAATCAAATAATTTTCTTGTATCTGTTTATTATTTAAAATTTGTCATGTGACTGTCGTAATTAAAGTATTAGATATAAATTTTGAGATTCTCCTTAAAATTATATATTTTGAAACAATTACAAAAAAAAAAAAAAAAAAAAAAAAAATTACGATCATCTGTTGATAAGTTGGACGTAAAAATTTTTTTTGTAAATGAATTCTCAACTATTTTGTAATTTACAAATAAAATTTAAATAAATATTTTCGTAGAATTAAATTAAGAGAATTAATTAAAATCAGAAATAAATAATTGTTGTTTCTTATCCCACTTGGTAGACAGCAACATCCAAGTAGACCAAGTCCAAGAATCCGTGTGGTCTCATAGAAGGAGTGGTAGGGGGGGAGCTTCTGTTGTGATAAATCATCCATAGGTAGAAGTCTGATTTAACTCAATGACTTTTTACGCAGTAGGCATGTTAGCCGTACGCCCAACAGTCATATTAGACAAGGAAATAGGGCTTAAAGGGATTTCCAAAACACTACACTCACCCATGACTCCACCAGGGTTCACACCCGAAGCCTGTATCACAGAGCGCCGGCCTTTCGGTCATCCGGCTGAGATATTTGAGGCACGCACAAACACCACACTCATACAAAGACGTACAGTATTTAACGCATTTCAAGGCACATAAGTATAGATTCGTGGAAGGACTCCCCCTCTAAACCGAAAACCCGATACTCAGCCACAAGCAGGATGCGCGAAATACTTATTCTCCAGTTGAGAGTCTGTCGGCAAACTAATACGTAAAGTTGCGTTAAAATTTTTATTTTCGGGTGAAAGTCATTCGATCTACTGACCATTTCTCCTGAACGCCAAAGAGGGCGCTCTTTTCAATACGCAGGAAGAAGCACAGATACTAGTGTTATTTTTTTCCTATCATTTATTTAAAATTCATTTTTTATGTAAAATAAAATATATAGTATATATACACGAAAGCAATAAGAGTGAAAGAAAAAAATATTTACAAAAATGAACTAAAAAATGCTGATACTTAGACAAAAAAAAAGTTTTGTTTAATTTTATTATATTAATAAATAAAATAATAAAATTTAACCGCATTAAAATGATAGACGTGGTCAATTGGCTAGTGCTCTGGTCTTTGATAAAACAAGCTTCAGTTTCGAATCCCGGCGGTGGCATGGATGTTTGTGAAGGGTTCGGAATCCAACTGTAGGTCCCTATCCAATCACCCTAAACAGTGCACAAAATGATAATAGAGTGATAAACTAAAATTATAGACTTGTATATTTTTATTTATGACTTGTTTTTGTTTCAGATATGAAAATTATACTTTTTCAAGACAAATGCATGAAACCAAAATTGCAATACAAATTTTTTTTTTTTTTAATGAATAATTTATTTAAAAAAAATGTAAAAATGAAAATATTATTTAATCACTTGCTTTTTAAAGAAATATTACAAAAAATGAAACAAACAAATTTTCATTACTTTAATTAACACAAATATGACATTTTTAAATGCTTCACATTGTGTTTAATTATCATGGTGACAAAAGCTCATTGTAAATTTAATCGTCAAAGAACCCTTTTTTTTTTTTTCAGAAGAAAATTAAAACTTTTCCCCGCCAGTTCTCATATTATTACTCTTTCACCGACAAACACCACTCCAACATCCATAGTGAAAATCATTTACTAACAATTTCAAAAGTATGTTCCCAAAATCACGGGCTTCACCCCTTGTTCGACAATTGCAGACGACTCTCTGCAGGGTGTCTTTGGAAAGTGTTCCAGGTTTTGCAACAGAGATATTCAGCGGCTTATTGTCAGCACCATCTGGCGGCGATACCTTGAAAGATGCGAGATCTTCTGGCTGTTTTCGGAGATCGGCAGGGGGTGTTTAGAAGCACAAAGCGGGTGTTCTTTTTATTCGAGAGAATGGAAGCGGCGTGGTTTGGACGCGTGAGATGAGAGTTATTCTTATGTGGGATGGAGGCTATTATTGTTATTTTATTTAACACGGCGAGGAATAAGCTTTTGTAATCAGAGGATCCTTTCATGTTGAGTAAATAACGAAGATAGCATAATGGACCAGCAAATAAGCTTTTGTAATCAGAGGATCCTTTCATGTTGAGTAAATAACGAATATAGCATAATGGACCAGCAAATAAGCTTTTGTGATCAGAGGATCCTTTCATGTTGAGTAAATAACGAAGATAGCATAATGGACCAGCAAATAAGCTTTTGTAATCAGAGGATCCTTTCATGTTGAGTAAATAACGAATATAGCATAATGGACCAGCAAATAAGCTTTTGTAATCAGAGGATCCTTTCATGTTGAGTAAATGACGAAGATAGCATAATGGACCAGCAAATAAGCTTTTGTAATCAGAGGATTCTTTCATGTTGAGTAAATAACGAAGATAGCATAATGGACCAGCAAATAAGCTTTTGTAATCAGAGGATCCTTTCATGTTGAGTAAATAACGAAGATAGCATAAGGGACCAGCAACAAATACTGAAGATATAAAAACATAAATCTTGTTTAATGTTTAGCATTGGAAAATTACTTCATATTACAATGAGATGTCGTAATTTACATATTAAAGCTTAAAATCCAGCATTGCACTACTTAAGATAATAAAACTTACCACCTCTTTCATATTAAAAGAGATTAGCTAGTAAGTTTTCCGCCAAAGACATAAATTTTTGTTCTTCCAATGCTAACACAGATCCCAATAAATATATTTTACTGTGTCTAATGAATCAATAGGTTGTACTTGTTACATAGGTTAATTATTGTACTGGTAATATTACTAATGTTTTACCGGTTATTATAGGTTATACTGGTTATAAAGGTTGTATAAGTTAAATACTTAAGATATAATAACATAAACCTTGTTTTACGTTTAGCATTGGAAAATTACCTCATATTTCAATAAAATATCATAATATACATATAAACTATCATTGCCTGCCTAAGAAAATAAAACTTATCAACGTTTTTATGTTAAAGGGATTAGTTGGTAAGTTCCAAAGACATAAGTTCCTTTTTTACAATGCTAATATAAGGAACCTAACAATACACCTTATACACCTTACAATTTTTTACAATTCTAATAAATAAGATCTTTTTAATGTGACTAATGAATAAATAAGGTGTTTATTTCTTCTCCTTCTTCTTCATGGTTGGCCAAAGCGTATACAAAACAATTCTTCCATTCCAATCTCTGCTTTGCGACAGTTTTCCAGTTAGTAATACTTAGAACTTTAAAATTTGCCTCCACACAATCGGTCCATCTCAACCTTAGTCTAACTAAAATTGTTAGTAACGTATTACGTAAATATATACATTACACTGAAGTGACAAAAGTCATGGGATACCTCTTAATATAATGTCGGCCCTCCTTTCGCCCGGCGAAGTGCAGCAACTCCACGTGGCATGGACTCAACAAGTCGTTGGAAGTCTTCTGCAGGAATATTGAGCCATGCTGTCTCGATAGACGTCCATAATTGTGAAAGCGTTGATGGTGCAGGATTTTGGGCACGAACAGACCTCTCGATGATGTCCCATAAATGCTCGATGGGATTCATGTTGGGCGATCTAGGTGGCCAGATCATTCGTTGGAATTGTCCAGAATGTTCTTCAAACCAATCGCGAACAGTTGTGGCCCGGTGACATGGCGCATTGTCATCCATAAAAATCGCATCGTTGTTTGGGTACATGAAGTCCATGAATGGCTGCAAGTGATCTCCAAGTAGCTGAACATAAGCATTTCCAGTCAATGTTCGGTCGAGTCGCACCAGAGGACCAAGTCCATGCCATGAAAAAACAGCCCACACCATTACGGAGCCACCACCAGCTTGAACAGTGCCTTGCTGACAGTTTGGGTCCATGGCTTCGTGGGGTCTGCGCCACACTCGAACCCTACCATCAGCTCTTACCAACTGAAATCGTGACTCATTGGACCAGGCCACGGTTTTCCATTCATCTAGGGACCAACCGATATGCTCACGTGCCCACGAGAGTCACTGCAAGCGATGTCGTTCTGTCAGTAAAGGCACTCGAGTCGGTCTTCTGCTGGAATAGCCCAAGAAAGCCAAATTTCTCCGCACAGTTCTAACAGACAAGTCCCTTGTACGTCCCACATTGATTTCTGCGGTTATTTGACGCAGTGTTGCTTGTCTGTTAGAATTTACGACTCTTTGCAGACGTCGCCGGTCACGGCCGTTAAGTGCAGGCGGTCGACCACTGCGCAGTCCATGGTGGGATGTTATGCCTGAAATTTCATACTCTCGGCACACTCTTGACACAGTGGATCTGGGAATGTTGAATTCCCTAACGATTACCGAAATGGCATGACCCATGCGTCTAGCTCCAACTAACATTCCGCGTTCAAAGTTTGTTAATTCCCGTCGTGCGGTCATCATCACGTCAAAACCTCTTCACATGAATAACTTGAACAGAAATGAAAGCTCTGCGAAAGCACTGCGCATTTATACCTGTTCTACGCGATGCTACTGCCATCTGAAAATTTGCATATTGCTATCCCATGACTTTTGTCACTTCAGTGTATATTACTTTTATTTGCCTGAACATATAATTAAAATAAATTGGTAATTGAATGGAAAAAAGCATAATTTATTTGTAACCTTTATATATTAATTTAAAAAAAAACTCCTCTTAAAACGACATTTTAAAAAATAATGGTTTTTTTTTACACCTTGTATTATTAAAATTTATTGTATTTATAATATGGAATTGAGAGTGTCATTTCATTAATTTATTCAGATTATAAAATTATGATAGATCAGAAAGGTAAATAATCATTCATTCTATTATGAATAATTTACTTTTTCAAATAATAAAATTTACAACATAATTTAATATTTTATGACCCAATAATTGTCAGTTATTAAATAAGGCTCCCTTCCCTTAAAAAAACAATTTTACACAACATGTTATGCTTTTCACTTCAAACTTATTCATTTCACTTCATCAAAACTTACATCATATAAAAGAAAAATGTCGATTCTAAAATAACTGCCTTAATAGCAATCTTTACGATGTCTGATGAAAAAGCTCACCCAAAAGTCTATCACTACTGCCAATCTCTGAGATTAATAATAAAATAACTAAATTCGACGGAAAAAAACCGAAGTTCCAGTGAATCAGGGAATTTCTTATGTTAATACAAAATCGTATAATATACGATTTTGTATTAACATAGGAAATTCACTGATTAAATTCTCAAAATTATGTAACATATTATGTATATATATTTACGTTAAGTACAATCTTATATTGAAAGTAAAATATTAAAACTAAATTATTTTTTTAATGTAAAAAGAGCGTATCTCTTCATCACATGTAAATATATTACATATATATCTATCAATATTTATATCAGATACACAGCCATTGAATTTTCCTTAATATTGGTAACATTTCTAAAAAAAATAGCATCAGCATTGTGCAAAATTTATTTGAAGTAATTTCTATATAAAAAAGAGAACTCTTATATTAGAAATCTCTTCAAATAACTTAATTTAAATTTTCAAATAATTTTTGTTTTTATTTTCTTTATAAGATTTGTTTTGATAAATTTTAGACAATTTATATCTAGAGCGAAGTTATACATATATCTTATATGATAAAATTGCAATATATCATATATATGATCTTGTATTACTTTTAAATATATGATCATAAAACATATGATCGTTTAACTTATTATAAAATAAATTGTTAAACATACAAAAATAAAAAAGAAGAAAAAAAAAACTCTTTATTTTTAATGTTTTTATATTAATTAAACAAACATATTTCTATAAAAAGAAAATATGTTCTTTTATATTTTGCAACATTAAAATTATTTTTATGTTGTAATATGGAATGAAGTACGTCATTTCATTATTTTATTCAGATTATAGCTACCTCATAACACGTAGAGGTAAATGATCATTTATAATATTAATATGAATAATTTACTTTTTCAAATAATAAAATTTGCAACACCCTTTAATATTTTATGACACAATAACTGCTAGTTATTAAATAAACCCCCTTCCCCCCCAAAAAAAAACAATTTTACAGAACATATTTCGCTTTTCACTTTGAACCTATTCATTTCACTTCATCAAAACTTCCATCATATAAAAGAACAAAAAATGGCGATTCCAAAATAGCTACCTTAACAACAACCTTTACGACGTCAGATAAAATACTTTCTTTCATCGCAATGAAATATCCTAGCAAACTACATCGTAATTGCCAGAAAGCACACACAAACGAATATCACTGCCGCCAGATCCCTCAGAATAATAATAACAATAAAAAATCGTCGGACAAACAAACGAGTTTAGTGGTTGTAATCCTGCTTTTCCTTTACAAGTCGTTAGCCAAACTGCACGAAGAGTTGAGGTACATGCTGGCAATGAGGACTTTAAAGGGTAATTAAAGTGTATTCTGAGCTCTCATCGTCCTATTCAATTACGGGACGATATTAAATGACCGAGTTTTAAAGTTTCGACTCTGTTGTCAACACTGGTAAAAATCGTTTGGGTATTTTTGTAATGAAGGGTAATTAAAATATGAGAGAAGACCTTTCTGCGAATGGCTTTTCTGTTTTGGTTTACGGAAAAAAGTTACTGAAGTGCATGTATATTTAGAACTGTTCATAAGTAGATTCAGAGATAGAATGTGAAAGGATAATATAAAAATAATAGTTTAGAAAGATATATATTAAAAATTATTTATGAGAGAATTGGGAGTAAAATTACGTTTTCATTTTAAATTAACCATTTAAAATACAAGAAATGATAATATAGTCAAATATAAGCTATTTAATATGAGAAGATAGTTGCATGTCACAATCATCAAATTAAAAGTAACAAAAAAATTAGTTTAATACCATTTTCTTATTAGTAGTAATACATTTCTGCTATAATACACATGTTTAATATCGTTTAATTATTAATTTTGAAAATCCAGCATTCCATAATAGCAAATAGCATTTGCTTCTATTACTACAACCGCACAGCTTTTAGTTTCTTCTTCAATGTAATTTAATTAGTTTATTTAGACTATAAAAATGTTATAACAAAGAGAAGTAAATAATCTTTTATTATATTAATATGAATAATTTACTTTTTCGCATGAAAAAATTTGCAACTTCATTTAATATTTTAAGACACAATAGCTGTTAGTTATTAAATAAATATCTACCCCAAAAAATACAAACTTCCAAGTCAATTTAAATCTAGAGAGATGTTACACCTATATCTTATATGATGAAATTGCAATGTAATGTATTTATGACGTATTACATTTATATACATATATTGACATAATTAAAAATCGTTAAATGTCCAAAAAACTGAAAAAGAAAAAAAAATTATAATAATGTTTATATATCAATTTTAAAAACTCTCTACTTAAAGCACCATTTTATAAAAATAAAATGTTTTTATATCTGGTAACATTAAAATATATTTTATTTCCGGATGGAAAATGTCATTTATTAATTTATTTAGATTATAAAAGTATGATAGCATGGTGAGGTAAATAATCATTTGTTCCAGTAATGTGAATCATTTTCTTTTTCAAATAATAAAATTTACAACATCATTTATTGTATGGCACAATAAATGTTAGCAAAATGGACAAATTTTGCTTTTCACCTTAAACTTATTCATTTCACGTCACGAAAACTTCCATCACATAAAATTCCAAATTGTAATTGGCGATTCCAAAATAGGCACAACAACCAAAGTATCCAAAGTAACAACAACCTTCACGATGTCTGATGAAATACTTTCTTTCATCGCAATGAAAATCTGCGAGCACACAACACCGTAATTGCCCGAAATCTCACACAAAATAATTGCACTGCTGCCAGATCCCTCAGAATAATAATAATAAAAAAAATCGCCGAAAAAACAAGCGAGTTTAGTGGTTATAATCCTGCTTTGCTCTTACAAGTCGTTAGCCAAACTGCACGAAGAGTTGAGTTGCATGCTGGTAATGAAGACTTTAAAGGGTAATTAAAGTGCATTCCGAGCTCTCATTGTCCGATTCTATTACTGGACGATATTAAATGACGGAGTTTTAAAGTTTTGACTCCGGTGGCAGCACTGGTAAAAGTCGTTTGAGTATTTTTGTAATGATGGGTAATTAAAATATGGGAGAAGAGCTTACTAGGGATGGCTTTTCTGTTTTGGGTTACAGAAAAATTATTGAAGTGCATGTATATTTAGGCTGGTTTCAAAGATGGAATGCGAAATGATGATATAAAAATAATGGTTTAGAAAGACATATATTAAAAATAATTTAAGAGAGAATTTGAAGTAAAATTACGTTTCCTTTTTAGAGTAAACATTTAAAATACAAGAAATTTTGTTAAAATTGCCAATAATAATAAATTATTTAATATGGAAGATAGTTAAACATCGCAATTATCAAATTAAAAATAACAAAAATGTTGAGATTAGAAATATTACTGTTTATGCATAATGCATTTCTGCTATAAACACATACTTAATGTCGTTCTAATATTAATTCTGAAATCCAGAATTCCTCAATAACAAAGAAAATATTTCTAATTAGCTTTGTTTCTATTACCACAGCTGAATAGGTTTTATTTTCTTCTCCAATGACACTACAGCCATGTTGGACCAAGACAAATTGACTATTGGTAGATTCCGAAACATGGAAATTTTCTTCTCGGGTAGGTTCCTGCTCTCAACAGTCGTATTAGACAGAGACCTACTGTTTAAAATGAATTCCGTATCTCAAACATCCATATCATCGTCGGCCTCGAACCTGAAATCTATGGTATCGAACACCAGAGCGCAAGCCACTCAGCCCTCAAACCACATAAATATATTACATATCTATCGATAATTATATCAGTTACACAAGCAGTGAATTTTCCACAATATTAGCAACATTTCTAAATAATTTATGACTAGCATTGTGTAAAATTTATTTGAAGTTATTTCTTCATGCAATTGAGAAATTTTCATTTTTGTAAGATTTGTTTTGATAAGTTTTTAGACTATTTAAACCTATAGCGATGTTATACAAACGTCTTGTATAAAATTGTAATATACTATATACTATATATATATATATATGTTATATTAATTTTATTCGTGTGCACATATTATTACAGTAAATTGTTAAAATTTAAAAAAAGAACTGAATAAGAAAAATAATACTTTTGTTTGTAATTTTTGTATATTAATTGAAGAAACTCATCTTAAAACATTATTTTACAAAAAAAAGCAAAAAATGCGTTTTTTATATCTTGAATCAATAAGATTTATTTTATTTTGTTATATGCAATGGGGAACGTCATTTCATTAATTTATTCAGATTATGTCAATGTGCTAATAATCATTAATCCTAATAATCATTTATTATACTAATAATCATTTATTATACTAATGTGAATAATTTACTTTTTCAAATAATAAAATTTTGAACATCCTTTACAATTTTATGACACAATAACTGCTAGTTAATAAATAAACTTAAAAAAAAAACAATTTCACACCGCATATCATGCTTTTCACTTTAAACCTATTCATTTCACTTCATCAAAACTGCCATCACATAAAAGGGTAAAAAAATTGCGATTCCAAAATAGCTGCTTTAACAACAACCTTTACAATTTCTGATGAAATACTTTCTTTAATCGCAATGAAAATCTTCGAGCAGACTACACCGTAATTGCCCCAAAAGCTCACACAAAAGCAACTTATCACTCCTGCCAGATCCCTCAGAATAATAATAATAAAAAAAAACGAAATAAAAATCGTCGAACAAACAAGCGAGTTTAGTGGATAAAATCCTGCTTTTCCCTTGCAAGTCGTTAGCCTAACTGCACGAAGAGTTGAGTTGCATGCTGGTAATGAAGTCTTTAAAGGGTAATTAAAGTGCATTCCGAGCTCTCATCGTCCGATTCAATTACGGGACGATATTAAATGACCGACTTTTAAAGTTTCGCCTCACGGTGGCAGCACTGGTGAAAATCGTTTGGGTATTTTTTTTAATGAGGGTAATTAAAATATGAGAGGAGAGCTTTCTGCGAATGGTTTTTCTGTTTTGGTTTCACAGAAAAAAGTTATTGAAGTGCATGTATATTTAGGCTGGATTCAAAGACAGAATGCGAAATGATGATATAAAAATAATGGTTTACCAAAATATACTATATTAAAGATAATTTGCGACAGAATTTTAAGTAAAATTACATTTTTTTTTTTTTAAAGAAGCATTTAAAATACAAGAAGTGTTAATAATAATCTATCACCAATATTAATAAATTTATTATGGATGATAGTTAAATATCAAAAATATCAAATTAAAAATAACAAAATTCAGGTTATACCTATTACCTTAGGAGTAATATATATTTCTGTTGTAAAGTATGTATTTAATGTTGTTCTAATACTGTTGTTGTTGTTTCTTATCCCACTTGGCTTGCCAAGCCCACGAGCCCATATGGACTCATGATTGAAGGGGAAGGAAACAGCTTCTGTTGTGATGGAGCACCCGTAGATAGAAGCCTGACTTTTGCTCCGTGACGCTCTTACAGTCATAGGAGACCGGGACCTAAAGTTTAAAGTGGATTCCGAACCACTACAAACATCCATGGCACCGCCCGGATTCGAACCCGAAACCTGTGGCACCGAGCGCCAGAGCGCCAGACACTCGGCCATTCAGGTCCCAAATTTGCCAACGGCACGCAGTGTTCCCAGGTGGTCACCCACCCAAGTGCTGACCGCGCCCAATGATGCTTGACTTCGGTGATCTAACGAGAACCGGTATATTCAGCATGGTACGGCCGTTGGCGTTCTAATACTAATTCTAACAATCTATCATTCCATAATAACAAAAAAAAATATTTTTAATTAACTTTATTTCTGATACTTCAACTGAATAAGTTATATTTTCTTCTTCAAAGGCGAGACAGCATGTTTGGCCAAGGCCTTCTGCCTATTAATAAATTCCGAAACTTCATTTTTTTATGTCGTATGGTCCTACGCCCAAAATTCGTATAAAACACGAACCTACAGTTTAAAGTGGATTATGAACCCTTACAAACATCCATGACACCGTGGGAACACGAACCTGAAACATGTGGTACCGAGCACCAGAGCATTTGTCACTCGGTCATCCGAGCCCATAAATATATTTTATATTTATCAATATTTACATCACATACACTAGCATTAAATTGTTCTTTATAGTTGTAACATTTCTAAATAATATTAGCAACAGCATCTTGTAAAATTTATTTGAAACAATTTCTATATGCAAATGATAACTGTTCATTTTTATGTGTAAAATTTGTTTTGTTAAGTTTTAGGACAATTTAAATCAAGAGCGTTGTTATATAATAAAATTGCATTATACCATATGTAGGATCTTATATGATAAAATTTTATTATACCGTGTATATATATATATATATGTATGATCTCATATTAATTTTATATGCATGTACAAATTATTAGAATAAATTGAAAGTCGTAGAAAAAAAAAATTGAATAAGGAAAAAAGAATACTTTTTTTGTAACTTTTTTATATAGTTTTTAAAAATTTCACATAAAATACGTGTTAAATATGTTATAACAATTGGATTTTTATATATCTTGTAACATTTAAATTTTTTTATCTTATATGGAATGGTGAAGGTCATTTCATTAATTTATTTAGAATATAAAAATGTAAAGCATAGAGAGTAAATATAATAGCATGGAGAGGTAAATAACCATTTATTATACTAGTGTGAATAATATTTTATCTTTTAATATTTTATGACACAATAACTGATAGTTATTAAATAAACTCACTCAAAAAAAAAATTACACAACAGATTATGCTTTTCCATTTAAACCTATTTATTTCACTTCATCAAAACTTCCGTCACATAAAAGAAAAAAAGAAAAAGGGCGATTCCAAAATAGCTGCCTTTACGATGTCTGATGAAATACTTTCCTTCAAGATAATGAAAATCTCCGAGCAGACTACACCGTAATTGCTCGAAAGCTCGCACAAAAGAATATCACTGCTGCCAGATCCCTCAGAATAATAATAATAAAAAAAACGAAATAAAAATCGTCGAACAAACAAGCCAGTTTAGTGGTTACAATACTGCTTTTCCCTTACAAGTCGTTAGCCAAACTGCACGAAGGGTTGAGTTGCATTCTGGTAATGAAGACTTTAAAGGGTAATTAGAGTGCATTCCGAGCTCTCATCGTCCGATTCAATTGCGAGAAGATATTAAATGTCAGAGTTTTAAAATTTCGACTCGGGTGGCAGCACTGGTAAAAATAGTTTGGGTATTTTTGTAATGGAGGGTAATTAAAATATGAGAGAAGAGCTTCCTGCGAATGCCTTTTCTGTTTTGGTTTACAGAAAAATGTTACTGAATTGCTTGTATATTTAGACTGGATAGACTTTAGAATGCGAAATGATGACATAAAAATAATGGTTTAGATAATATATTAAAAAAGATAAATTAAAAATAATTTATGAGATAATTTGAAGTAAAATTAAATTTTTCTTTTTAAAGTAACCATTGAAAATACAAAAAATTTTGTACAATGACTAAAAATAATAAATTTAATATGGAAGATAGTTAAATGTCACAATTATCAAATTAAAAATAACGAAAAAAAATGAGTTTATTACTACAATCTTATTAAGAGTAATGCATTATTGATATAAATCACATACTTAATGTCTGTGTATTATTAATTCATAAAAGCCGACATTCCATAATTAAGAATAAAATATTTTGAATTAACTTTGTTTCTATCAGTATACAACTAAACAGGCTTTATTTTCTTCTTCATTGGCCCGACAGCTCCATATTGGGCCTAGTCCTTGTGCCCATTGGTAGAGTCCGGAACAGGAAAGTTTTCTTATGATATTATTGTCCAATGCCTAGCAGTCATATTAAACGGTTATCTACTGTTTAAAATGGATTACGAACCCTTACAATCACCGGGAATCATACCCGAAACTTGCGGTACTGAGCACCATAGTGCTATGCACTCGACCATTAGGCCTAAGATTTTATTTTAAAGCATTCAAATTTTAAGTAATGAAAATATTGTTTCAGGTTCTTTAAAGAAGTTGTAATATTTCCTAAATTTATTTTTAATTGACTTTCAGAGTTATATATTTAGCACCGTTCGACTGTGATTTTGTTAAATTTATAACTGTAAATAATGTAGCTAACTGTAGCTGCTTCTTATGCAGTTTGCTAACCTAAAGCCAAATAAAACCACAAAAGTTGTTCACCGGACAATTTCTTTTGGTAATTTTACACATATTAAAAGCATGCATATATATACATACACATCACAGATAGCAAACTGATTTGTATGATATAACTATAGCTGATGGTTTTATTAAAAGACGGTGGCCACCAATAATGTATGTTAATATAGTTTAAAATAAAGGACATTACATACGTGCCATACCTGTCAAAACCAATCTAGTGAATTTGATAGTCTCTGTCTGTCGGTTACTTGTTTCAATTTCATTTATTTCGACCTGTATATCGAGTTAGAAATGTTTAAATTAATTTATTATAAACTACTCACCTTTACTTTGCGTTCAAGTATTTATTTTTGTAGGAAAATATTCCTTAAAATGCTTCCAAATAATGTATATCATCCAAGCAATTTCTATTAAATGTGTGGTGAACTAATTTTCAAGACAAAAATTAGGAATATCCATTTGCGTACAAAAGTTCATTTTTGTACAAAGAGATTCCTTAAAATGCTGCCAAATTGCGAAAAGCATCCAATTAATGTCTATTACGTGTGTGGTGAACTAAATTTGAAGTGACAAAGAAGGACTAATGCATCCTAAACAGAAAAAGACGCATGAACATTATTATGGGTGTAAATTAGTTGATTAAAACAATTCTTAGGCCCCACACAATTCTGTACATCTTGTGTAAAATCACTTAGTGGTTAACGTAATTGGAAATCGCGACATATAGCATTTAAAATTGCAATGATATGGAGAGAACCAAAGAACCATTCAATATACTGTTATTACGGCATTACAAAAATTGTTTAAAAAAAGACCAAGATGACCATTAAATATATCAACCTTTCTTCCTTTTTTAGGTCTATACGTCATAGAGATGGGCTTAAAATCCCAAGTCCACCTGAAAATTGAAGTTAAAATTCGAAAATCTCTGGTGATGATAATTTACAATTAAATCTAGTAAAATATGACATTGAAGACTCATAATTTGGTGAAACCTAACAATAGAATCAATCAGTATGAATGTAAAAATTTAATGGAAACTGTCGTGATGAACGGATCTGAATTTGTCAAACTATCTTGCAGAATTGTTTCCATCAAGATTAGAGATTGGAATCTCATTGAGAAGGAAACTACAACCTCGCAGAAAGGAACCACCAAAGATTGTTCTCAACAGAAGACCATTTAGTGTATTTTACTGATGTTGATTCATTTCTGAGTGCATTTGGAGACACACATGATACTAAGGAATGGTGGATGTTTGTAGATTCCTCAAAATTCACCTTAAAAGCCATGTTTTTTCATATTGGAAATGGGAAAACTTCGATTCATCTGGCCTATGTAGTCCATATCAAGTAGATATATGTCAATATGAAGAGTTTGCTATCAAAGATACTATACCAACAAGATTTTTGGAATATATCCTGTAATTTAAAACTTATAGCACTTTTGATAGGTCTGTAACGAATGATGAACGGTTGCATTTTTTTATCCTACTTGGTAGACAGCAACATATACACCAAGTCCATGAACCGATGAGTCATGATAAAATGTAAAAAATGCAGCTTCTTTTTGTCCTTGATATTACGGCATAAAATCTTGGGGCACCCAAAGTCAGAAACTGACTTGATTTACCCGGTTATACCCTTTGCAGTGAGTATCCATTTTAGACGCCTATTACAGCATGCATGGGCTACAGTAGGACTATTCTAACTGGACCCCCATGAGTTAAGAATATACTAAATTGTTTTGTTTTCTATGTGATTGGGATAGAATGGATCGCAAAAATAAATTTGTCAATAAGCAACACCTTAAAAGAAATCGCATGCCTGGATAAAATAGCGTTTCCCCACCACCTTTTGTAAATCCTGAACATTTACAGCTTCAACCTTTGCACGTTGAACTCGGATCAGTAAAAAACATTGTTAAGACGATTGATTAAAGTAATCCAGGTTTCATGTACTTAACGACAAAATTTCCTGGGATTAGAGAGGCTAAAATAAAAGAGAGTGCATTTGTGAACCTACAAATAAGGGAGCTTATAAAGAAACTTGAATTTGAGGAAAGTTTAAAAAGGTGGAAGTCTCTTAAAAAAATCGTAACTGAATTTCTTCGCAATAAAAAAATCTGAGAACTAAAGTTCTAGAACTCTTTGGAAACTATAAATCTCTAGGATGTAACATGTTCCTAAAAATATATTTTCCGAACTTCTTTCCAGAAATTCTCGACACTGTGAACGGCGAACACGGTGAGAAATTCGACCAAAATATTTCAACAACAACATAAAAAAAAAGAAAAAAACAACACTTTATCACGTAAAATAGAAGCCAAATAAATTCCCAGTTATTCTAACAGCAAAGAATAATACAGCAAATAATTAAATTGGTAAAAATATTTTTATTCATACTAATACGTGTAAATAAATTAAATAAACCTTTCCCGTGAGGGTCTTAGTTAGAATAACTCCACTGTAGCCCATGCATATCGTAAAAGATGACTGAAATGGATACCCAGTGCCCGGGCGTATAACCGAATGGGGTAAAGTCAGATTTCGCCATATGGGTGTCGCATGTCTTTGAGCCACAATGTCAAGGATCGTCCTTTATCATGAATCGTCATGGACTTGGTCTAGATGTTGCTGTCGATCAAATGGGATAAGAAACAACAACAAATTAAATAAAACTAATCACTTCACAACAGTATGAACTTTGTCACTTCGTATTGCAATAATATATATATATATATATATAGGAAATATACGTATATACAATATATATATAGGAAAATATTACGTAACGAATCATTCTACCTATTTTAGCAATCAGATGTTAAATTTTGTCGATCTGTGCAATAAAATGGGGTTTTTTTTCTCACAAAAAAAAAAAAAAAAAAAAAATCGCAGAATATTCATATGCAATTTGCTGAAATAGTAAATTATTTTTTTTTATTCAAAGAAAATCATTTATTTTGCGAAATTATGTATAAATGTTTGCAAAATGCATCGGTAGAATGTTACATTTTGCTATAAAAATTTCAAACTTGCTTCAGAAGAAGTGAATAAATGATAGGAATTTATTTTCCGAATAATAAATAATAATTTCACATAGTTTTAGAGACACATATAAGATATTTAGTTTATGCTATCAATTGTAAAAAAAAACACATTAAAAAATATCAAATAATAGTAGGAAAAAAGAAATACATACGTCGAAAAGGATTTTAAATATTCATTAACCAACACAGACAGGAGTTTAAACTTGTCTTTCCAAGAAATATGCATTTTAAAGAAATTTTCCTGGAAATGTCTTTTAAACATCACATTTCCTTTAAAAGAAATAAAGTATATAAATAATCTCTATGAAAAAAAATGTGGAAGGCAAATCAAATACTTGTACAACATATAGAAATAAATGTCAATCTGAGAATAAATAATCAAACAGTAATAAAAAAATTATATTAAAAGATAAAATACTTTACTTTAAATATAATGTAAGATTTAGTAGTATCGGAATTAATATGAAATATTTTGAATGAAGAAGTTACAATGTTTGACTCCCTGTAACTATACTGTTGTGTAAAAAGAAAAATAAACATCCAATTTTTTTATTATCATACTTTACAAAGCAGTAAAAAAGTATATTACCCTAGCAAAATTATATCTTAAATAATTTGTTTTGAAGTTTTCTCATATTTTACTTTCTTCAAAAAGGTTTTCAATAAGTTGTTTTCCTTTTCGTTTTAGCGTGCATGTAAATAGAACACGAACGACGCACCTGGATAACATTAAATTAAAAAAAAATAGACTATCTGATAAACTACATCAAGTTAGATCAATAGATTTGGAAATAAGATATAGAATTGTATCAATTTACACTAATATGTATAAACACCATACACATACAAATACTTGAATTAGACATTTAATAATATTTTAATTTATTTACACCTAACAGTAAATGTAATTTGGTCAAGGTACTGTGAAGAAAGATGTTGATTCCGATATGACCATATATAGATTGAAGATATATAGATTAGACCATATGATAGATTTACACTGAAGTGACAAAAGTCATGGGATACCTCTTAATATCGTGTCGTCGGCCCTCCTTTCGCCCGGCGAAGTGCAGCAACTCGACGTGGCAGGGACTCAACAAGTCGTTGGAAATCTTCTGCAGGAATATTGAGCCATGCTGTCTCGATAGACGTCCATAATTGTAAAAGCGTTGATGGTGCAGGATTTTGGGCTCGAACAGACCTCTCGATGATGTCCTATAAATGCACGATGGGATTCAAGTCGGGCGATCTAGGTGGCCAGATCATTCGTTGGAATTGTCCAGAATGTTCTTCAAACCAATCGCGAACAGTTGTGGCCCGGTGACATGGCGCATTGTCATCCATAAAAATCCCATCGTTGTTTGGGTACATGAAGTCCATGAATGGCTGCAAGTGATCTCCAAGTAGCTGAACATAAGCATTTCCAGTCAATGTTCGGTCCAGTCGCACCAGAGGACCAAGTCCATGCCATGAAAAAACAGCCCACACCATTACGGAGCCACCACCAGCTTGAACAGTGCCTTGCTGACAGTTTGGGTCTATGGCTTCGTGGGGTCTGCGCCACACTCGAACCCTACCATCAGCTCTTACCAACTGAAATCGTGACGCATCGGACCAGGCCACGGTTTTCCATTCATCTAGGGACCAACCGATATGCTCACGTGCCCACGAGAGTCACTGCAAGCGATGTCGTTCTGTCAGTAAAGGCACTCGAGTCGGTCTTCTGCTGGAATAGCCCAAGAAAGCCAAATTTCTCCGCACAGTTCTAACAGACAAGTCCCTTGTACGTCCCACATTGATTTCTGCGGTTATTTGACGCCGTGTTGCTTGTCTGTTAGGATTTACGACTCTTTGAAGATGTCGCCGGTCTCGGTCGTTAAGTGCAGGCGGTCGACCACTGCGCTGTCCATGGTGGGATGTTATGCCTGAAATTTCATACTCTCGGCACACTTTTGACACAGTGGATCTGGGAATGTTGAATTCTCTAACGATTTCCGAAATGGCATGACCCATGCGTCTAGCTCCAACTAACATTCCGCGTTCAAAATCTGTTAATTCCCGTCGTGCGGTCATCATCACGTCGAAACCTCTTCACATGAATAACTTGAACAGAAATGAAAGCTCTGTGAAAGCACTGCGCATTTATACCTGTTCTACGCGATGCTACTGCCATTTGAAAATTTGCATATTGCTATCCCATGACTTTTGTCACTTCAGTGTATTTGTTTGTTGGTTTGGTATCAGGTGCTTTTTGGGGGGTTTTGGTGTTTTCTTCAGGTATAACAAACAGCCTGGTAGTCAATTGGTTAGCGCTCTGATTTTCCCTGCAAGTCGCGAAAGCATATTATAATATCGTTAACAATTTGACTGTTAATAATTACATATATATATATATATATATATATATATATATATACAATTATAAAAACAAAAATATCTGAGCTACTTAACGATACTGTAAAACTTTCCGTCTAATTATTACAAGTAAACACAGTAAAATATTCCTTCAGATCACCAGATTAAAGGTGACATCTTCTATCAAATGAAGACAGAAGAAATTGGAGAAAGAAGAACATTGAAACTATCCCAAAATGGAGGCGAGCGAATCCTAAATACCAATTAGTGGTAGATCTTTCATTCGTGGGCAATTCCCTCCTAATTGATTCGCCGAATTAAGTGGTAGCTTTCGATCGCACTATTGACTAGTTCACGAATCAGAGGAGACAAGCGAGAAGTCCAGGGAAGATGGATTGACGAATCCTGCCACGCTCTGCGATTTAACGGGAGGAGTGGAGAAAAAAAAAGGATCCCAGCGTCCGGTTGCAAAGATTTATTAACAAATCGCTTAATCCTGAATTAGGTCGCTTGCCTCATTGAGCAACAGTGGACACTGTTCTCCGTTTTCATGCAGGAATCTGATGGGACAAAAGATAACATCAGTAAATGTAGTAAGTCAGGGAAGTTTCTAGAATACAGAAGATATCAGGCATTCGTCTAATAAAGGTTATTTGTAATATTATTGCTTTAAAACTAGTGGTTCTTTCAAAAGTTTATTAAAATCTCATTTCCCCGAGGTTTCTATGAAAACAGAAGGTACCAGGAGGTATATTCGGAATATTATTACTAAGAAATCTGGTGGTAAATTTAGTTTAGGGTTTACTAAAATCTCATGTCGCAGGAGGTCAGCCAATTCCCTACCGAATCGGTGTTCTATCAGGTAACATTTTAATATCGAAAGAACTGCATTTTAAATCCTCATGTTTGTATTACTAGCCTAGAATCATGCAATGCATATTTAGCTCCGTGCACTAAAACTTGAATCAGTTATATGTATATATTTATTGATTAAAATATTGTCATATTTTAGTTTTTAGCAAAATACTTTCATTGTATTACGATGAATTGCAATATTGTGTATTTTAACACGTATTTTTTTAGATAATTGCAAAAATCAAAAATAAATTAATTCTTATTAGAAATAACTTATTATTAATATATATACATTATGTTATGAAAAAAAACGTATCTTCAAAATTATCGTAAAAATTTCATCTATTCCGTGTATATATCATAAGTAAATACAGAAAAATATTCTTTCGGATCGCAGAAATAAGTCTACCAAATTAAAAAGTTTGTCAGAGAATAATACAAGTCTAGATTAAAGGTAACTTCTATAAAAAATATGTCTTTACTGTTTTACAATAGATCGTTATTTCAAAATGTATATATATATTTATATATTATATATATATACATTGATTAAAATATTGCCACATTTGAATTCCTAGTAAGAGGGTTTCATTGTATTATGATGCATTATAATAACGCAATGAATTTTCGAAGCGAATGCAAATTCTGAAAACATATATATAAGTTATTAATAGTGACGATGAATCACATTATGCTAACAAAACAAACTTATCTGCGCTATTTTACATTTGACATTCTTTTACATTTTATATTAGTGAAAAAATTTCCCTTTATTCTGTGTAATTACCATAAGTGAACATAGAAAAAGATTCCTTCAGATCGCAGAAGAATTAATTCTACTGAAATAAAAGCTTTGTCAGCGAATAATACAAGACGTCCAGTCTAAAGGCGACGGCGCTTATCTGCGCTATTTTACATTTGACATTCTTTTACATTTTATATTAGTGAAAAATTTCCCTTTATTCTGTGTAATTACCATAAGTGAACATAGAAAAGATTCCTTCAGATCGCAGAAGAATTAATTCTACTGAAATAAAAGCTTTGTCAGCGAATAATACAAGACGTCCAGTCTAAAGGCGACGGCGCTTATCTGCGCTATTTTACATTTGACATTCTTTTACATTTTATATTAGTGAAAAAATTTCCCTTTATTCTGTGTAATTACCATAAGTGAACATAGAAAAAGATTCCTTCAGATCGCAGAAGAATTAATTCTACTGAAATAAAAGCTTTGTCAGCGAATAATACAAGACGTCCAGTCTAAAGGCGACTTCTCCCAAAAGAAGACAGAAGAAACTGGAGGAAAGAAGAACACAGAAACCGTCCCAAAATGGAGACGAGCGCATCCTAAATACCAATTAGTCGTCGATCTTTCATTCGTGGGCATTTCGCTCCTAATTGATTCGCCGAATTAAGTGGTGGCTTTCGATAGCATCATTGACTAGTTCACAAATCACAAAAAGACAAGCGAAAAGTCCGGGGAAGATGGATTGACGAATCCTGCCATGCTCTGCGAATTAAAGGAGGAGTGGAGGGGAAAAAAAAGGACCCTGGTGTCCGGCTGCAAAGATTTATTAACAAATCGCTTAATCCTGAATTAAGTCGCTTGCCTCATTGACCAAAAGGGGACACTATTTTCTTTCTTTCTTTTTTTTTTTTTTTTTCAGCAGGAATCTGATGCGGCAAAAGAGAACATCAATTGATGTAGTAAGTCAGGGAAGTTTCTACAAAAACTGAAATCAGTGATTGATCTAATAAAGTTTATTTGTAATATTTTTACTGCAAAACTAGTGGTCCTTTCAAAAGTTTATTAAACTCTCACGTAACAGAAAGCTTTCCAATTTCCTACCCAATCGGTGTTCTATCAGGTAACATTTTAGAATACAGAGGAAAAGCACTTTAAATCCTCATGTGGATATTAGTAGTCTAGAGTCCTTTAATGAGCATTTAGCGCAATACACTATCACTTGAATTAGTTATTATATTCATTGATTAAAATATTGCCCCATTTTAATTTTTAGCAAAATAGTTTCATTATATTACTATGAATTGCCTTATCTTAATGTATTACGATATTTTACGATAGATTGCTATTTCAAAATGCATTTGGATATCCAAAGATATCACTTAAACCAGTTATTTATGTATAGTAATTGAATAAAATATTGTTACTTTTGAATTTTTAGTAAGCTATTTTCATTGTATTCGATAAATTGCTGTATTGTGTGTTTTAACACATATTTTCTAGAGAATGCAAAAAGCTAAAATATATTAATTCTCTTTATTAATAACTTATTATTATTATATATACATTATGTTATGAAAACAAACTTATCGTAAACATTTTCATCTATACTGTCTGATTGTCATAAGCAGACACAGAAAAATTTTATTTGAGAAAACAGAAATAAGTTTAAAAAATTAAATCCATATCAGAGAATAATAGAAGTCCAGATTAGTTCACAGATCACGAGAAGACAAGCAAGAAGTCCGGGGGAAGATGGATTGACGAATTCTGCCACGCTCTGCAAAGTAAAGGACGACTTGTAAGAAAAAAAGGATCCTAGCGTCCGGCAGTAAGATTTATTAACAAATCACTTAATCCTGAATTAGGTCGCTTGCCTCATTGGGAAAAAGTGGAAACTGTTTTCTTTTTTTTTTCCCCTGCAGGAATCTGATGGTACAAAAAGGAACATCATTAATGTAGTAAAGTATAAAATCAGCGAAGTTTCTATAAAAACAGATATGTCCAGGGATTGAACTAATAAAATGTAGTTGTAATATGATTGTTGTGAAACATAATGATCTTTTCGAAAGTTTAGGTTTAATTAAAATTTCACGTCGCAGAACGCCTGACAATAACCCTACCCAGTTGGTGTTCAATCACTTTAGATTTTAGTATGTAGAGGAAACTCATCTTAAACTCTCATGTCAATATTACTAATCTAGCATCAAGTAATGGCTTAGCATAAATTAATGACCATGTGTTAAAAATATAGATTTAAAATTTATCTCATTAATAAAATCAATGATACATTAAAGTATAAAATATACTTCGAAATTTTTTCTACATTGGATTGACAGTTAAACTTTGTAATGAGATTTATACGTTATTCACACGACCACCAAGATCACCCAACTTTACAACGTGTGGTTTCTTTTTACTGGGTTATGCTAAATAATTTGTTTGCGAACTATCATTATTCTCAATGAATTTAAAGGACGAATCAGTGCTGCATTAAGAACAATTGATAACGTAAATAAAGCAAAATGTATGAATCAAACAATGCACAACAAATGTTAAGAAACACTTACTCATAGGACACTTGTATCTGAAAAAAAAAGAAAGTCTTGACCGTAAAAAACATGCTTATAACAATAAATTAACCTCACTTCAATTATTTAGAGTTATTCTATGGAAAGGAGATGTGATACGGTCTTATCAAATATATATATATATATATATATATATATACATATTAAAAAAAGAAACATATCTGAGATATTTAGTGTAACAATTTCCATCTAATTATTATAAATAAACACAGAAAAAGATTCCTTCAGACTCCAGAAGAAATAAGTATAACAAAATAAAAGCTTTGTCGGGGAATAATAGAAGTCCAGATTAAAGGTGACTCCATCCAAAAGAAGACAGAAGAAACTGGACAAAAGAAGAACACCGACACCATCCCAAAATGAGACCAGCGCATCCTAAATACCAATTAGTGGTAGATCTTTCATTCGTGGGCAATTCCCTCCTAATTGATTCGCCGAATTAAGTGGTAGCTTTCGATCGCACCATTGACTAGTTCACAAATCACAAAAAGACAAGCGAGAAGTCCGGGGGAAGATGGATTGACGAATTCTGCCACGCTCTGGCGA
>BPLQ01011909.1:0-21492 GCA_021605075.1 Caerostris darwini | reverse complement strand
AATTCGAATAATAATCATACGAATATAGTATTTAATTCGAATAATAATCATACGAATATAGTATTTAATTCGAATAATAATCATACGAATATAGCATTTAATTCGAATAATAATCATACGAATATAGCATTTAATTCGAATAATAATCATACGAATATAGCATTTAATTCGAATAATAATCATACGAATATAGCATTTAATTCGAATAATAATCATACGAATATAGCATTTAATTCGAATAATAATCATACGAATATAGCATTTAATTCGAATAATAATCATACGATATAGCATTTAATTCGAATAATAATCATACGAATATAGCATTTAATTCGAATAATAATCATACGAATATAGCATTTAATTCGAATAATAATCATACGAATATAGCATTTAATTCGAATAATAATCATACGAATATAGCATTTAATTCGAATAATAATCATACGAATATAACATTTAATTCGAATAATAATCATACGAATATAGCATTTAATTCGAATAATAATCATACCGAATATAGCATTTAATTCGAATAATAATCATACGAATATAGCATTTAATTCGAATAATAATATACGAATATAGCATTTAATTCGAATAATAATCATACGAATATAGCATTTAATTCGAATAATAATCATACGAATATAGCATTTAATTCGAATAATAATCATACGAATATAGCATTTAATTCGAATAATAATCATACGAATATAGCATTTAATTCGAATAATAATCATACGAATATAACAATTCGAATAATAATCGCGCGAATATAGCATTTAATTCGAATAATAATCATACGAATATAGCATTTAATTCGAATAATAATCATACGAATATAGCATTTAATTCAGATAATAATCCTACGAATATAGCATTTAATTCGAATAATATCATACGAATATAGCATTTAATTCAGATAATAATCATACGAATATAGCATTTAATTCCGAATAATAATCATACGAAATATAGCATTTAATTCGGGAATAATAATCCTTCACAGAATATAGCATTTTAATTCGAATAATAATCATACGAATATAGCATTTAATTCGAATATAATCATACGAATATAGCATTTAATTCGAATAATAATCATACGAATATAGCATTTAATTCGAATAATAATCATACGAATATAGTATTTAATTCATTTAATTCGAATAATAATCATACGAATATAGCATTTAATTCGAATAATAATCATACGAATATAGCATTTAATTCGAATAATAATCATACGAATATAGCATTTAATTCGAATAATAATCATACGAATATAGCATTTAATTCGAATAATAATATAGCATTTTACGAATAATCATACGCATTTAATTCGAATAATAATCATACGAATATAGCATTTAATTCGAATAATAATCATACGAATATAGCATTTAATTCGAATAATAATCATACGAATATAGCATTTAATTCGAATAATAATCATACGAATATAGCATTTAATTCGAATAATAATCATACGAATATAGCATTTAATTCGAATAATAATCATACGAATATAGCATTTAATTCGAATAATAATCATACGAATATAGCATTTAATTCGAATAATCATACGAATATAGCATTTAATTCGAATAATAATCATACGAATATAGCATTTAATTCGAATAATAATCATACGAATATAACATTTAATTCGAATAATAATCATACGAATATAGCATTTAATTCGAATAATAATCATACGAATATAGCATTTAATTCGAATAATAATCATACGAATATAGCATTTAATTCGAATAATAATCATACGAATATAGCATTTAATTCGAATAATAATCATACGAATATAGCATTTAATTCGAATAATAATCATACGAATATAGCATTTAATTCGAATAATAATCATACGAATATAGCATTTAATTCGAATAATAATCATACGAATATATTTAATTCGAATAATAATCATACGAATATAGCATTTAATTCGAATAATAATCATACGAATATAGCATTTAATTCGAATAATAATATAGCATTTACGAATATAGCATTTAATTCGAATAATAATCATACGAATATAGCATTTAATTCGAATAATAATCATACGAATATAGCATTTAATTCGAATAATAATCATACGAATATAGCATTTAATTCGAATAATAATCATACGAATATAGCATTTAATTCGAATAATAATCATATAGCATTTAATTCGAATAATAATCATACGAATATAGCATTTAATTCGAATAATAATCATACGAATATAGCATTTAATTCGAATAATAATCATACGAATATAGCATTTAATTCGAATAATAATCATACGAATATAGCATTTAATTCGAATAATAATCATACGAATATAGCATTTAATTCGAATAATAATCATACGAATATAGCATTTAATTCGAATAATAATCATACGAATATAGCATTTAATTCGAATAATAATCATACGAATATAGCATTTAATTCGAATAATAATCATACGAATATAGCATTTAATTCGAATAATAATCATACGAATATAGCATTTAATTAATTCGAATAATAATCATACGAATAATAATCTTTGAATATAGCATTTAATTCGAATAATAATCATACGAATATAGCATTTAATTCGAATAATAATCATACGAATATAGCATTTAATTCGAATAATAATTTAATTCATACGAATATAGCATTTAATTCGAATAATAATCATACGAATATAGCATTTAATTCGAATAATAATCATACGAATATAGCATTTAATTCGAATAATAATCAATTCGAATACATTTAATTCGAATATAATCATACGAATATAGCATTTAATTCGAATAATAATCATACGAATATAGCATTTAATTCGAATAATAATCATACGAATAGCATTTAATTCGAATAATAATCATACGAATATAGCATTTAATTCGAATAATAATCATACGAATATAGCATTTAATTCGAATAATAATCATACGAATATAGCATTTAATTCGAATAATAATCATACGAATATAGCATTTAATTCGAATAATAATCATACGAATATAATCATACGAATATAGCATTTAATTCGAATAATAATCATACGAATATAGCATTTAATTCGAATAATAATCATACGAATATAGCATTTAATTCGAATAATAATCATACGAATATAGCATTTAATTCGAATAATAATCATACGAATATAGCATTTAATTCGAATAATCATACGAATATATTTAATTCGAATAATCATACGAATATAGCATTTAATTCGAATAATAATCATACGAATATAGCATTTAATTCGAATAATAATCATACGAATATAGCATTTAATTCGAATAATAATCATACGAATATAGCATTTAATTCGAATAATAATCATACGAATATAGCATTTAATTCGAATAATAATCATACGAATATAGCATTTAATTCGAATAATAATCATACGAATATAGCATTTAATTCGAATAATAATCATACGAATATAGCATTTAATTCGAATAATAATCATACGAATATATAGCATTTAATTCGAATAAATCATACGAATATAGCATTTAATTCGAATAATAATCATACGAATATAGCATTTAATTCGAATAATAATCATACGAATATAGCATTTAATTCGAATAATCATACAATCATTTAAATTCGAATAATAATCAGCATTTTAATTCGAATAATAATCATACGAATATAGCATTTAATTCGAATAATAATCATACGAATATAGCATTTAATTCGAATAATAATCATACGAATATAGCATTTAATTCGAATAATAATCATACGAATATAGCATTTAATTCGAATAATAATCATACGAATATAGCATTTAATTCGAATAATAATCATACGAATATAGCATTTAATTCGAATAATAATAATCATACGAATATAGCATTTAATTCGAATAATAATCATACGAATATAGCATTTAATTCGAATAATAATCATACGAATATAGCATTTAATTCGAATAATAATCATACGAATATAGCATTTAATTCGAATAATAATCATACGAATATAGCATTTAATTCGAATAATAATCATACGAATATAGCATTTAATTAATCATACGAATATAGCATTTAATTCGAATAATAATCATACGAATATAGCATTTAATTCGAATAATAATCAATACGAATATAGCATTTAATTCGAATAATAATCATACGAATATAGCATTTAATTCGAATAATAATCATACGAATATAGCATTTAATTCGAATAATAATCATACGAATATAGCATTTAATTCGAATAATAATCATACGAATATAGCATTTAATTCGAATAATAATCATACGAATATAGCATTTAATTCGAATAATAATCATACGAATATAGCATTTAATTCGAATAATAATCATACGAATATAGCATTTAATTCGAATAATAATCATACGAATATAGCATTTAATTCGAATAATCATACGAATAATAATCATACGAATATAGCATTTAATTTAATGAATAATAATCATACGAATATAGCATTTAATTCGAATAATAATCATACGAATATAGCATTTAAATAATAATCATACGAATAATAATCATAAATATAAGCATTTAATTCGAATAATAATAATGAATATAGCATTTAATTCGAATAATAATCATACGAATATAGCATTTAATTCGAATAATCATACGAATATAGCATTTTTCGAATAATAATCATACGAATATAGCATTTTAATTCGAATAATAATAATCATACGAATATAGCATTATAGCATTTAATTCGAATAATAATCATACGAATATAGCATTTAATCTGGAATAATAATCATACGAATATAGCATTTAATTCGAATAATAATCATGTAATTTAATTCGAATAATAATCATACGAATAAATATAGCATTTCAATTCGAATAATAATCATACGAATATAGCATTTAATTCGAATAATAATCATTATAGCATTTACGAATAATAATCATACGAATATAGCATTTAATTCGAATAATAATCATACGAATATAGCATTTAATTCGAATAATAATCATACGAATATAGCATTTAATTCGAATAATAATCATACGAATATAGCATTTAATTCGAATAATAATCATACGAATATAGCATTTAATTCGAATAATAATCATACGAATATAGCATTTAATTCGAATAATAATCATACGAATATAGCATAGCATTTTAATTCGAATAATAATCATACGAATATAGCATTTAAATTCGAATAATAATCATACGAATATAGCATTTAATTTCGAATAATAATCATACGAATATAGCATTTAATTGATTTATAATAAATCATACGAATATAGCATTTAATTCGAATAATAATCATACGAATATAAAGCATTTAATTCGAATAATAATCATACGAATATAGCATTTAATTCGAATAATAATCATACGAATATAGCATTTAATTCGAATAATAATCATACGAATATAGCATTTAATTCGAATAATAATCATACGAATATAGTAATTAATACGAATAATAATCATACGAATATAGTAATATCCGTATTACACACAGAAAATTACGATAAAGAATTATAACATTAAAATAAAAATTACGTATAATATTAATAAAGAACCTGGATACGTATAATATTAATAAAGAACCTGGATACGTATAATATTAATAAAGAACCTGGATACGTATAATATTAATAAAGAACCTGGATACGTATAATATTAATAAAGAACCTGGAAACGTATAATATTAATAAAGAACCTGGATACGTATAATATTAATAAAGAACCTGGATACATATAATATTAATAAAGAACCTGGATACGAATATTAATAAGGAACCTGGATACGTATAATATTAATAAAGAACCTGGAAACGTATAATATTAATAAAGAACCTGGATACGTATAATATTAATAAAGAACCTGGATACATATAATATTAATAAAGAACCTGGATACGAATATTAATAAGGAACCTGGATACGTATAATATTAATAAAGAACCTGGAAACGTATAATATTAATAAAGAACCTGGAAACGTAAATATAACATAAAGGATGAAGCTGGTGGGTTGCTATCAATGAATTAATCTTCGGTTCTGTTTTTGCCAACAGTATTCTTAATTCTCTGCAATTTGCTATTTTTAGTTGGTTTCTTTTTCGCTTTAGTTATCAAATTTGTATCCTCACTAACTAACACCACGATCACTAAATATGATGAAAGGAATGCAATTATTCTTATCTTCTTCATGTCATCACATGCGTCTTATTTATATTGAATGCCTGCAAAACCTACCCGATACTGCTATTGCTCTTGTTGATGGTTCCCTGGTATCGTCCACTTTGGAATCCAGGATATAGAGAAACAATCGTTGAATGAATGAATGAATGAATGAATGAGGTGTTGAATGAAAATACAATATCAGGATGCCTGTTTGTTACTGTAGGAAGTATATAAGTGGAGTGGGAACTCTTAAGAAATAGGATAACTTCTGTGAAAGACATTTTTTATCTCGATGAAATACATGGTGATGCCACAGTGAACTGTTATTGAAGCTATATTCCTATTAAATACCATAACATGTCATTGAATGCCACTTAATCAGACGCCTAAATGGATACGAGATCAGGCTTCTGATTGACTGACGTTCTGTGACGTGCGATTTTGGTATCTAATGGGAATCCAGGATTCGAAAAAAAGGAAGATTTGGATGAAATATCCACAAATGGTAGGTTTCATTTGGATAAACAGGTACATGAGTGGCGCGTGAACAATTGCATAGTCAATTAAAAAATTTTTTCCAAAAAAATTCAGAACTTGTTTTGAGCATGGTAAAATATGTAAAAAAAGAAACACGTTTCGAATATTTGGACTATAAATCATTTCTAAGAATATTTTTAATGTTTTAGTTTAAGTGACTCCCTTATTAATACTGTATCGGTAAAAGATATTCACGAATGTTTGTTTACATTAAAGGAGAATGCATTTTTTAAACTAATTGTGTCTAACGCAAAATGATTGTTTTATTTCAAAATAACATTTGTTAATCGAATACGAATTCTTTATTAATATGGTGCTAACGTAACGTAGTTAATAATAAACTGGTTAAATATCGAAGTTGTGAAATGCTTTATTGCATGCATTGTAGTGCTATGAATTATGTATATTTTCTGAAATATCATTAATATGGGTTTCATAGAGTACTTGAGAAATAGGTCGAAATATTGATCTTATGTTGAAGTAGGTCGTCATTATGGCTTACAGGGTCAGTGTTAGGGAAAAACCAATGAAATGAGGAAGTCACGCAAAAGTTGCAACGAATTTCTTTATTGATGTAATAGTAACCTAGTTTTTTGAGCATATTGATTTTAAGCATAAAAATAACGAAGAATACAAAATAAACTGACAGTTAATAATTTTATGAATAGAAAAATTATTGGACGGGATTTCATTTTAACGTATAAGCTTTGTAAAGTTAAACGAATGTTTTATTCAATGCATTCATTTTATGATAAACGTGAGAAAGAACGAATTAATTATATTTTTGATGTATATATAAAGGACACGTCAATTTCAAACTGTTCACAAAAAGTTCCAAAATTGAATCAATATTCATTAAAAAATTACCCAATTTGGGATAAATTAGGTTCAACGTAGTTTGAACATTTTTTATTATCAGAATACGAATTTTCGTGATTGACGAGTTTTTCATGGTTGAAGAATTTTTATGCTGTTGTATTTCCTGAGTTTTCTACTCCTTCTTCTTCGATGAGAATTCTCCATTCCCTGTCTCAAGATATTCAAAATTTGATAGCCATAGACTTGCCTAGGTTGTCCCAGCTTGAGATTGAGAGAAAAAGTTCGTTGAAGTTCACAGTGATTTTTATTGCTAAATTTGCAATGCCGCTTAAGTAAAAAACTATTCAATCAGACCAGAATCGACTCTAAATGGAGAGCAGCACATAGATTAGAAAATGCAGAGATATTCGATTCATTCCTCATTTTTGATTGGTAGAGAATAGTAAAAATCTAGATTTAAAAAAAGCACTTGAAACGGCTGCTTTCAACAGACGCGAATAGTAAAAAAAACATAAAAATACACAAAAAAAGTTTTATTTTCAGAAGCCTGTTACGCCAGGATATTTGTTCTAGTATATTTATATATAAGAACACAATACATCCTCACAAAAAACCAGGAAGGAATTAGAACACACAACCATTTGGGAAAACAAAAGACATTATCTGTATCTGCGACGTACCAATTGTATAATCAAACCATCATAGCATTTGCAATACGAAAACCAGAAGTGCCTCTCGTTCGAATTTCTCAAAAAAAAAGGAAGCAATTGTTCAAGATTCGAAGTGTGCTTAAGCTACAGTTACAAAACTGAAAAACTTTAGAAAAACACAAATAAAGAAAGATAGAACAGCAAGAATAAAAAAGTAATAATTGTTATAAAAACCCAAAATAAATTACTTATAACACTTTGAGGATGACTTTACTAAGAAATACGTTGTTGTTTCTTATCCCACTTGGCTGGCCAAGCTCACGAGCCCATACGTACTCATGATTGAAGGGGAAGGAAGCAGCTTCTGTTGTGATGGAGCACCCGTAGGTAGAAGTCTAACTTTGGCTCCGTGACGCTCTTACATTCATAGGAGACTGGGACCTATGGCTTAAAGTGGATTCCGAACCACTACAAACATCCATGGCACCGCCGGGATTCGAATCCGATACCTGTGGCACCGAGCGCCAGGGTGCTAGACACTCGGCCATTCAGGTACCAAATTTGTGAAGGCCAACGGCACGGCGGTGTTCCCAGGTGGTCACCCACCCAAGTACTGACCGCGCCCAATGATGCTTGACTTCGGTGATCTAACGAGAACCGGTATATTCAGCATGGTGTGGCCGTTGGCTAAGAAATACGTACTCTCAGGATAGATTGATCTTCTGTTTGGAGTCGGAAGAAAGACTGGAGATACAAGTTTGTAGTGTAGTTTGTTTTAAGCAGCGAAAAATAAGTCTCATGATGAAATCTGCGACTATTTATAATAATATAACTATTAAAGGAGTGACCGATTGCGTTCAGTAAGTTGAATATGTGGGCTTTTAATTGCCAACTGCAGGGATTCTGATAATTAGTAGCATGGGAAATTGGAATGGTGGTGTCGAAATTGACAGAAGAAATGTGAGGGAAAATGGCAATTTATGGCAATTGTAAACTTTTGGGAGAAACTTTTAACAAATATGTGCAGAGAAATTACAAGTTAAAAAAGTAATGGAGTATAAATGTTTCAGGTGCATCATTTTTTTAAGAGCACTGTGAAATTCTTTATTGCTGCTTAAAAGTAGTGTTTTAACAGATGGAGTTAAATTCGAGCAGTTGATTAATGATGGCATTGCGATGTATTTTGTTACTGATATTGGATTTCAGGGTGTAAGTCTATTGTTAGTGAAGTGGAATTCCTTCCTTTTATCAGGGATATTAATTTGTAGGGAGTTATGATTGTTAATGATGATATAAAAAATATTAGTTTGAAAGTTAGTTATATTAGTTTATATTAATTTTTTAAAAAATAAACTCTACTGGATAAATGTCATGATAGATTTTTTGAAAATTTGGATGGCTGAAAATAGTTGGATCCTCCCCGTATCAAAAAGTAGGCTTATGAATGTTTTGGAAGTAGTTTAAGTAAAGAGTTTTTGGTATTGAGGAATATTTTAAGTTTGGATGTAAAGATTCTCATTATTGTAGATGCAATTATGGAGAACACAGAGATTACAGAGTTTTATTTAGTAATCGAAGTTTACTTTTAGAATATTTTGATAATCGTGGTTAAGTGATTTTAAAATATTTCAGAGGCTATTAAGTGGAATGTTGGCAAAGAGATCCTTAAAATTAAAGATTTTTAATTATATAATGTTTGTACAGTCATAAAAATAATTTAAAACAGTTTTGTATTAATAATCGATGTGTTTGAATATGTCATATTGACATTAAAAATGCTTTTGAGGAGATTAAAAATATATCACGTGGTTTATCCATACATATAGAGGTACCACAGGTGATAAAGCTAATAAGGTATTAGTATAGATGAAAACATAATTATTAGAGGCTTCATCAATAAGGATAATAAATTTTTCATGGAAATTATTTATTGCCTTTATTAATGAAGTGTAATTTTAAACGTTGGTGCAACTGGAAGACGAGATTTGGTACAGAATGCAATTTTTTGAAAATGAGAAGATTCAATAGCAAATTAGACGACTTTCTGACCTGGTGGTAGTTTCCCTGGCTTTCCCAGCATAGACGAAGACATAATTATTAGAGATTTCACCAATAAAGATAATAACAAATTTTTCATGGAAATTATTTATTGCCTTTATTAATGAAGTGTAATTTTAAAAGGTGATGAATCTGGAAGAAGGAAATTGATATAACATACAATTTTTTGTTTGTTTATAAATGTTTCACTTCCATTCAAGCAGAAACGACATTTTTTGCTTACTTTTTCTAATAGTTATCAATAACTACAGGTTATTTATTGCCTTTTTTACTTAAACGCCCTTATTAAATTAACATATTCTATGTGCAAATGGTAAGATATTCTTTCTTTTTCAAATTTGAACTAAGGAAGGGAAATCATTTGACATACCTGCTATAGAATAACCAAGCATTTGGCAAAAAATAATTAAGAAGGGTTTTCCTTGCTCTCGAATGCTTTTACGTTAAAGCAAACTCTTCTTAAATTAATAGGAGGATTGAATATGATAATTATTAAAGCATCCATGCAAGTCAGCAGAATAATGAAAGAGAGACGGGGAAAGAAAAGAATAGAAAAATCCCAAGTTTTTGGAAAAGTTTAATTAGATAATTCTAAGAAGGATAAAAACATTAAGTTTTGAATTTAATTTTTTAATTTACTCATAACAGGAGTGAACAGAAAAACTCTGCTGCTCTGGTGGGGTTGCTAATTATTAATTACATTCTCATAATTCTGAAATGGATAAAAAAATCTTAAAATTTTAAATTTTGTTTTTCTAGTCTGCATTCATTTTATTGTAAACGAAATGGGTTTATTAAAAAACTTGTTGGGGTTAAAAAATGGATCTCTCAGATAAAAAAAATATGGTTGAATGTAAATATTATTTTGAAAAAAGTAATTCTGAATATATAAAATGTGCTAAAATACTAATTATATAACGCAAACAAGAGTAATGCAAAAATGATAAAAATTCAATGCATTAATTTAATTATGCCAACTTATAGCCCAGTGGTAAAGTGTAAGCGTGGGGCAGAGCTTTAAGTTTGAATCTGGTAATGGCGTCTGTTGTAGCATCTGAAAATGAAGAGATTGAATGGCAAATTTGACAACGTCCTGGTGTTGGTGGGAATTTACCAGATTGGAGTTTACACCTTTACCCACCCTATCAAAACTCATGAAGGGACCATCCTGCTTATAAATTTGAAGTACCTAACAGGTGGGCTAGTACTTATATATAACGAATAAAGGTACAAAGCCATAAATAATCAATGCTCTTATAGCTGCCACATAACAAATGACAAATATCAAAAATTAAATAGTAAAAGTTAACTACAAAGCCATACTTGTTGTTTCTTATCCCATTTGGTAGACAGCAACATCTAGACTAAGACCCTTGTGGTCTCATGGAAGGAGGAAAGGGAAGACAGCTTCTGTTGTGATGGAGCACCCGTAGGTAGAAGTCTCACTTGGCTCATTGTCGCTGTCTTTTTTACGGGATAAGGTTGACAGCCCTACGCCTAACGCTCTGCAGTCATATTAGATCGGGTACTGCTGCTTAAAATGTATTCCGAACCTTTATAAACATTCCTGGCAACACTAGGACTCGAACACGAAACCTATGGTATCTAGTGCCAGAGTGCTAATCATTGGGCCATCAGTCCCCAAGCCATACTTTCATCACCATCATCATCAGTGAGACAACAGCCCCATGGTGGGCCAAGGCCGTCTGGCTGATTTCGAGACAGGAGATGCCTCCTTTTTACAGGGTAGATTTTTCAGCCCTATATTTCTACAGTTATATTAGACCAAGACCTATGGTTTAAAGCGGATTCTAAACCACTACAAACATCCTTGTCACCACCAGGACTCGAACCTGAAACCTGTGGCACCCAGCTACAGAGCGCTAGTCACTCAAAGACCAACCAAAATCACATCAAAGCCCAAACCATAGCCAGGCATAGACATAAGAATTTGTGACCGAGTTGACTTAGCACTCGAACTGAGATTTTGAATCGAGTTTTGAGCTTGACTATCGCGATATGCTATCCACTAAATTGCTGTATGGCTTGGTTGGTTTGTTGCTCCACGATCCTTTTTTTTTTGCACACTTTAAGCTAATTAGACCGGCACATAGAGTTAAACGTGGATTACGAACCATTAAAAAACATCCATGAAACCTCCAGAAATTCGAATCTAAAGTCTGTATACCAAAGGCCAGAGCGCTAACCAATTGGCCACCAGGTCGCACAAATTTTCTGTAGGCCATTTTAATATTAGAATGCAAATCCCATAAATTAATTTTATTTTAAAAACTTGTAGATTCATGATTTTAAATTTATAATAAGGCTATGAAAATAACGGTATTTTTTTCTAAATATCTTAATGAAAATATTATATATTTAGTTTATAAGAAAGACAATTTTAGATATATAAATCTATTGCAGTGGAAAATAAAGATATTAGCGAAGAAAATCTTCAAATATAATAAAGCTTTCAAGTAAAGAATACAAAAATTTTTACTTGCTTTGATGATATATTTCATTTTTGAGCTTCATAAAAATGATTCATGTGGTTTAGATTTTCAGTTAGATATCATAATTTAGAAGTACGAAAAAAAGCCAAGAGATTCCTTAAATAGCTAAGTAAGCACTTTACTTTAAGATTTTCTTTTTAATGGGGTAGATTCAGGAAACTGACTGAAGAACTCTCAGAAGGAAATATATATATTTAGCTACAGGAAATATTGGCGATAAAAAGCATTTCAGGAAGACGATATGACAACTTCAATGATTGTAATCCATTCTTCGAAATTGCTTGTTCAAAGCAAAGAGTAAAAGAAATAAACGTATATTTTTACAATGAAATCTTATTGTTTGGCATTTAGTTTTATGTTCATAAATAACTTTATTTTAAAAGTTATTTCTTTTCAAAAATACATTTTACGTTTTGGTATGTTTTTACTAATTATAATGAAGTAATTTTTCCAATTTTTTTTCAATTGTTTAAAATTTAGTAAATTTAAATTTCAGTAAATACGTGATTAAAATGTGTGTGTTTTCTAGTGCAATTCAAATTTTTTAATGCCAGCTTATATTGTGAAACAGTTAATAAAAGGTGGTCTTAAGTTAAACTGATCGTATTGAAAATATTTTAAATTTAAATAGAAATAGAATATAATTTAATATAACAGCAAAATGAGTTTTATGAAATGCACAATAATTATAATGATGCTTTCCCCCTATATGCATAATAAATGATGAGAAATTTTATTTTTAATAAATCTTTTATTGTATTATCAATAGATTTTTTTACCAAAATTATGCATATTTAGTAGTTTATTTTTATTGTTTTACTTTTTTTTTGTTGTACATTCCGGCTATTGTAAAATTAGATTTGAAAAAGAAACGGAAAATATTGATACTGAGAAAATAGAAACATTGATACTGTTCTTACATGACTTTGTAAAGTTATTTTAATGTAAAAGATGAATATTAAAATCTTAAAAAAATCATTTGAATTTTAAATTTTTTTTTCTACGTTGGGGCCGAGGCCATATCAGCCATGAGCCCTCTGGCAGTCCAATAAAAACCATAAAACTTTTGTTATAAAAGTTTTCTGGAGAACAGTTCATAAAAGAGAGAGAGCAGAGTAGCTTGTCAAATGTGTAAAATCCATAAAAGTGCCTAGAAGAACAAAGGACACAGTCAGGAATATTGGCCACGCGGATACGGTAAAAATATCCTTGTAAAAACTCCTGTCCTGTCAAAAATCTAATATTTGCAGTAAAAACCGAGCTAAGAAGGTCCATGGGAAGGGGGCAGTTCAATAATGTACTCCAGACCTTACTCGTTACAACTTCAACGTTGCCATTTCGAAGGGACATTTGCAATCTACTTTTTACTACACCGCAGATTTTTAGGTAGGACAGAGTAAAATGTGGTTGTTGCAATTTGCATTCTTTTTTTGCAAGGACGTCAGCCCTTACATTTCCTGGAATTTGCAGTGACTAGGAATACAAGGAAGAACAATTTTTCAGCCAGTAGAAATTGCTCGATTAAAAAGCATCTTATATTCCTCCACTTGAATTTGAAAGATGAAAATAAACAATTGTACCATACATATAATTATAAAAATATCATATTACATAAATCATATTTCAGGATTATAGCATTACATGTATATTATTAGGTATGTATCATAACAATGATCATACAATTATGCAAAATTTTATCTTATTACAATATTTAATGATTATGTGTTAAAACTTTTGAATAATTTATAACGTCACCTTTATCTGTCTGTGACGTCATTACTATTTCAGAATTTTCGTGAATAAAATCTGATTAATTGAAAAATTTATCGTTGTAATTCACTCCTTAATTCACAAAATTCGAGACGGTGAAGAGGATATATAGTTCACTGAATTATTGAAAACGGGCAGAAATAAGTCTCTACAAAAATTTATGAAAGATTAACCACTTTACCAAAATCGATAGCAATATCGATAAAAGTTTTCATGAATACATTTATGCTTCAATGAGATTGATTCGAATTTGCAAGAAAGAATCAATCAAGAACAAACTGAATAAATCCATTGATATTCGTTTACTTCTTTACTACTTCTAAATTATGCTATTATTACTTTACTTATTTTTGACGGCTAAATCAAAGGAATCTTTCCATTTTGAAAACTTTTGATAACATATTTTATGCATTTTCGATTAAATTAAAATTGATTATGTTGTACCCCAAAAACTTCGTTTAGTTTATTAGACTTAATTCATGATATTTTATGTTGCATTTATATTACCATATCATGAACGCCCTGTGACTATGATATTATGTCATGTCATGTCATGACATAAGCACATCATCTTCAGCAAATTTTGTATCATGTTTCCAAAATACCTCAGGGAATTTTGCCTCCATTTCTTTTATTCCCCATAGTATACATTTCCATCGTCTAGACCAAAGATCTCCAAACGTTTTTACTTAATGGCCACACTGACTCCTTCTTCAAATCAGAAAGGCCAAGACCTAGATAACTCATCACGCCAAAATACTGCATTTTTGAATTACGCGCAAATTTTCATTTTGGAATTAATCAATGAGTGAAGTATCTATATAGGGGGTGAGGGATTCCACTCCTATTGCAATTTCGGTTAGTACTTATTGGCGAGTGTCGAAGACTGCAGTAGTGTCTTGTACTGCAGTACTTCAGTGCCATCTTCTGGAGAGGATTAAATTATGCTTGATTAGTTGCTGTATGCAGCGCCATTTTTGTAGAGAGTAGCAGAGCTAGAGGATGTTCTAGAAAAGTCCTGCTGCATGATAGCTTGTTTAAAAGATTCGAGAGTTTTCGAATATGTTCCGATATCATTTGGTATAAATAGAGGAGACAACCCAGAGTTGGACAGTTCTAAATTTTAATTTTGGAGTGACAAGCAGCATATTTTGATTTGAACTTACTACGCGTCTTTTGTGCAGTGAAAAGTGTTTCATGTTAAAACATTAAGAACTTAGCCATTCACAAAAACTTCTTAAGAAAATTCGTACAGTTCCAAATATATATGTCTATGCGTATGCACATTAAAGGTTTTTTGCTTAATATTATGCTGTATAAAATATTGAGACAAAAAAAAACCCAGTGAAAGTGATTTTCAAATTATATTTAAATACTCCAGATAACTGTGAAATGAATAAATGATTACAAGCAGTCAAATTAATTTTTCTAATTAAACTAGTATGAATTTATTAACATTAAACCAGAGTTAAAATTAATTAAGTATTCTTAGTTTAAAAATGAAGTTGAAATCAATTATTGTTTTTTATTTTGTATAACTGAAGTTCAAATTCAATCAATTAAATTAATAAAAACTTTTTGCAAACGTTTTAAAAGAGTTGCTTTTATTGTCAATGCCACTCATTAAATAAATCACCATAATAAACACCATAATAGTTAAAAACTAGTTAAAAATTATATTTTAACCTTTTAGTAAATAAAAATAAAAATTTTGAATTGAAAGGCATATATCTATCCATAATTTTTTTAAAAAACAATCCTTGTGAAATGAGGAAAAATATCACTTCTGAAAAAAATATAAAAACATATATATGTCTGAAAAATATGATTCAATTATTAGAAAATTATCAATAAATATTGAAATATATCTAAAAAAAGATAATGATTATAAATTAACCATTTCATTCTATTAACTATTTCATTATAAATTAAAAATATTCAAAAGCGATTTAAGAATAAAAAGCCTGCTTGTTACACAATATCTAGGACAGCTATGATTATAATTTAAACTTTTCATTATAAATAAAAATATTCAAAGGCGATTTAAAAATGAAAGTCTTCCTTGCTACACAATGTCTAGGACAGCAGAAATAATATGATAGAAAAACATTAATTTTTATTACTAACTCGTGTATTATTAAAAAATATCTATTAACAAAAAAAGTCGTGAGTGAAGTGTGTTTAGAAGATATTTAGTTAAAAAAAAAAAAACCTTTCTGATCACGCAAAAAATAGATTAGTATATATATCTGTCTACTTTAGTATATTATATCTGTCTTCAGTTGCTACAGTATCACGCATTGTCATGATAGTTAATCGTTCTAAATAATAACAAACAATGTATTTTTTAAATATTTATTTATGTGATATGATTCTCGATTGGAATTAACCGTTTCCTTTTTGATGCATATTCAATTTTTGATGCATATTTTATGCATTTTTTTCATTAAAATTTATGATGCTGGGCCTTATAAGCTTCATTTAGTTTGTTAGGTTTAATTCCGCATATATATGTTGTGAATTCATAATACCATACCGTGAATGCCCTGTGACTATGTTGTCATTTCATGTCATGCCATCTTATCATGAACATATCAACTTCACCCTTCAAAGGCACATCTTTAGATGCGCTTGGGTATCATGCTTCCAACATACCTCAGAGAACTTTGACTTCATTTCTCACATTTACTCCTCCATCGTCTAGGCCAGGGGATCGGCAACCTTTTGAGTCGGAAGAGCCAAAAATTACAATTTACAAAATTTCAAAGTTTTTAAAGAGCACAAATTTTTTTCTTGCCAACAATAAATTGTACTCGCATAAATAAAGTTTTTTGATAAAAAAAAAAAAAAAAAAAGCTAATCTATTTATTCATAAGACAAAATATCTATTTATTCATATATAAGTAGTGTTTTTTCACAACAAATTAGATAATACATATATATCATTATTAGATAATTACTTATTATTTAAGTAAGACAATTAAGCATTTACTTACAACACTAACTTGTACTTCAATAACAAACAAATGAGCAAACAAATTCAAAGGGAGCGATGGCTTTGCCTTGGTTTTAAAAAGTTTGGATAAATTTGGCGCATAACTTGTTCTTTAAGCTTCAAACACGACTCTAAATTTTCATTTGTTAGTTGGCTTCTTAATTTACTTTTAATTATATTCATGCAAGAGAACGCTTGCTCGCACGAATATGTCGATCCAAAGATAGTTAGCACTCCAAATGCCAACTTCTTCACCTCACTGCAGCAATCTGGAAGACTATTCCATGCGTCGAATATAAGTGCCTCAACTCGCGGCATTTCTTTTAAAGCTGTCCACTTTTGTTGCGTTACGTACATGCATGTTTAAACGATTTTTAAATGTTTTTTTTTTTTGATAAAATAAATAATATTTGCGTTTGGAACTAAAGAGCCGCAACTTCACATCCAAAGAGCCGCATGTGGCTCGCGAGCCGCAGGTTGCCGACCCCTGGTCTAGACCAGGGTCTCAAACCGTTTCAGTGTAAGGGCCACACTGACTAACCCCTCCTCCCAAGTTAATGACTCTGTTCTCTATTTCGGTTAGTACTTTTTGGTGAGTGTCAAAGACATGTCACTGAGGCATGTAGGTCATCTTACACAGCAGTGTTTCAATGACATTTTCTGGAGATCGGAGGAATTAGGCTAAAGCCCAATTATGTTTCGTTGGTTGATGTGTATAGCGTCATTTTGTAGCGAGTGGCAGAGCTAGAGCACAGTCTGGAAAAGTTCTACTGCCTGATCGCTTGTTTGGAAGAATCGAGTGTTTCCGAACATGTTCAGTGACACGTGGTATAAATGCGGACGACAACCGAGAGTTAGAAAGTTCCACATTTTGAATTCGGAGTGACAAGGGCCCTATTCTGATTTGAAGTGTCTTCTGTGGATGGATTATGGATAACTGTGGATTTGAATAAATATGGAAAAGAAACGAAAATTTGACATTGTGAGCAGAACATTTAAGGAGCAATGGGGATATCAATACGTCGGATTGAGTCCAGTAATATGATAATGTGTGTAATTTGCAATGAAACAATATCAAAGAATTCAATATGAAAACTTCATTGTGAGATTTAAACATTTTCGGATTTACTCTAAATTTACAGATAGGCGACGGCTAGAAAAATAATCTTTGAAACGTAGGTTTAGTCAGCAATTTTGTTTAAGAAAGTAAATATTAAAAAAGAAGAAGCAACTAATTTCTGAGCGTTTCCTTCAATAGCAAAACACGGGAAATCATTTGCTAATGATGAATAAATCAAGGACAGTATAATTACAGCAGCAAAAGAAATGTGCCATGAAAAACTAATTTATTTAAAAACATTATTCAGCAAAAATTGTGGCCGAAGAGTTGATGGCTGCAGAAAATTTATTAATTTAATTGTCTGACAAAATCCGACACTTCTCTTTGGTCCTGAATGAGTCAACAATTTATTTAGATATTGCTGAGGTGTTAATTTTTATTCAAGATATAAGGATTATGAAGTGTATGAAGAGCATCTTGATGATCATAGTATTCACAGAACGACCACTGGAAAAGATGTATTTAAAAGTGTTGGAAATGCCGTTCAGAAAAACAATCTTCATTAGAAAAAATTAAAGTGCATCACTACTTATAGACACAATGTTGTTGTTGTTGTTTCTTATCCCACTTGGCTGGCCAAGCCCACGAGCCCATATGTACTCATGATTGAAGGGGAAGGAAGCAGCTTCTGTTGTGATGGAGCACCCCGTAGGTAGAAGTCCGACTTTGGCTCCGTGACGCTCTTACAGTCATAGGAGACCGGGACCTACGGCTTAAAGGGGATTCCGAACCACTACAAACATCCATGGCACCGCCGGGACTCGAATCCAAAACCTGTGGCACCGAGCGCCAGAGCGCCAGACACTCGGCCATTCAGGTCCCAAATTTGTGAATGCCAACGGCACGCGGTGTTCCCAGGTGGTCACCCACCCAAGTACTGACCGCGCCCAATGATGCTTGACTTCGGTGATCGAACGAGAACCGGTATATTCAGCACGGTATGGCCGTTGGCATAGACACAATAAAATAAAGGTGCCATTGGCTCGTATCAACGAACGTAGAAAGTGACGGTGATTCAAAACCATTAATCTTACATTGCATCATTCATCAACAGTGTGCAGAAAATGCTTGGATATGTTAAAAGCTAATCATGTCAGTATAAAATCACATGCCATCAATTATCGCCAGTTTCATGAGTGTATTGAATAAATACTTACATTAATATTATACCACAGTATGCTGGCTTAGTTGCGGAAAAGTTCTAATGCAATTTTTTGAGCTCCGAGTAATAATCGAAATTTTCTTGATTATAAGGAATCGTCTTCTGGATGGGTTACAAAACAATAAGTGATTATGGTTATCATTTTATGCAGATTTAATTGAACAGACAATTGAATTTAAAACTATAATGTGAAAACAGGTTTCTGTTCAGGCGATACAGGTAAAATAACATGCTCATACTAATACTTTTATTGGCTATTCATATATCACAATTGAATTTTAAACTCAAAATCTTCCTCTCGGCGACAACCGTGAATGAAAATTCTAAAGAAAGGAATAACTCGTAATTTATCTATTTTGAAGCACGAAAATTTGCAGCTCAACCTGTTTTTCTTACCTAGAAATAATCCGTACCCTCCATAAAAAAGGAATAACACTTTCATCTAATGTAAGCCACTTTTTTTATTTACACAATGATAGCGACGATGACGGATTTACCCATTTACACAATAACTAAACTATACTGGTATAACTTGTCATAGCTTCATTAACTTAAACTACCTTTTCTTGCTGAATTTAAATATGTATAGTGAATGTGCTAATCTTGTATTTGTATCAGCCATACATATTTGTTTCCTTTCTGTCGTTATAGGCCTTCAGAAACCTTGATATTTCCATAAGAAAACAACAAGTAAAAGAATAGAATACAGAATAAAAAGCGAAATCGTAACGGTATTGTTTTAAGCCAAAAGAAAACTAAAAAGAGTCAAATTCAATCACCGTCTGAATGACGATGATATCAATGTAAATGGGATAATATATAATGTTTCTGAGAATCTGTATGAAATATTTAAAAATACAACTAGATTTTGGATTGATTTTCTATTGAATTTATATCGAAGAGTAATATTTATGTATTTCACGTATATTTTTCTGTTTTTTGTTGTTTACAAATTTTTAAATCATACATATTTTATCTTAATTGATATACTTATTTTTTAAGCATATGTACATGAAAAATCTTATTGTTTGACACAGCTTGGATGAAGCTGGCACTTTTGTCAAACAACTCTTACCTATCTATCATTTGAAAATGATACAGAAAATTGATTAAAAGCTTAAGTACACAGAAATTTTGAAGGTTTGGTTTGTTGCTCTACGGTCATCTTGTGCACACTTTGGGATAAACAGACAGGGACCTACAGTTTAAAGTGGATTCCGAACCACTACAAACACCCATAGCACCGACGGGACTCAAACCCGAAACCTGTGGTACCGAGCTCCAGAGCTCTAGCCACTCGGCCATCAGTCTCACAAAGAAAATTTGAAGAAGGAAAAAATTAGTGATATATTGTTATAAGTGTGATATATCATTCATGATGATTCATTGCGAATTGAGCGATACAAATGATAAATATTGTGTATTAAAATAAAAAAAATGTAATAAATCGTAGATTATTCGAGATCGTATTTAATGAAAGTTATTATAATGTATGACTACTGTGCAACTGTTAAACATTTATTTTTAGTTCATAAAAACAGGCACAAAAGAAAAAAGAAAATATTGGTATCAGATTTTTTTTTCTGGATTCGATTGGCTCAAGTTTCCCTGGGGTTCCAATTAGGAAATGTAGTTGATTTTCAGTTTTTTACTTTATTTTAGTTATAATAGTATTTATACTTTATTTC
>BPLQ01011907.1:0-67924 GCA_021605075.1 Caerostris darwini | reverse complement strand
CAGAAGCCATGGTTTTTTGGCTCGAATGCTTCTTGCATTTCATTGAACGATGTGTAAATTATGAGAGAACATTGGAAAAGAAAATTGAACTGAACTAGTTAAAAAAAATTTACCAAAAATAAAGAGTCTTAGAATTGTACTATGTTTTTATGTCTGACTGATCAGAATGTATTTGAGAGAAAGAAATAGCATTCTGTACATTTCGTTGTTCTGAATAAAGAGAGATGGAGCTATCAAGTTCCTGCAAAAATTCGGACCCGTATTTTTTGGGTTTAGTTTTCTTTTTTCTTTCATATTCGATAATTGGGTTGTTGTCAAGGGATGTGAAAGTCTTTTTAAAGTTTGACTGATGGTATTAAGTGCTGCTGTAAAATTGGTGGTTAGTTGTTGAAGTGATTCTTAAAAGGAATGCGCCTGAGCCTGGCAAACGTCTGTAATTAATTGTCGCGTATCTAGAGAATGTTGTTGAAGAATTTGTGTTATCTCCTCTTTGGTGATGAAGCCGGAAGTCTTGATAGAGACTGTTGTAAGTTGTGATGCGTATGTTTCTGCAGTTTTTGGATGATATGCTCTCCGAGCCTCTATGAAGGATAATCTGTTGAGTGTTTTGAATTTGAGAAATTTCTCCTCTGCCTTTCGTTTTGGGCATGATAAGTCTGTGGCAATATGGTTGTCACCGCACTGTACACACTGAAGAATTTGTGAAGTGCAAGTGGAGACATTGTGAGTTCTACTGCATCGTTCGCACGCTAGATTATTTTTACAAGAATGAGTAGGATGATTAAATGAAAAGCATTTCCTACACTGTCGCGGTTTATCAAAGAAAAGAGATATCTTCTGTCGCGTTAGCCATATTTTGACATATTCCGGCATAATAGTGCCGAGAATAGTTACTAATACTGGGGAAGAAACCGATGGTTTTTTAATATTAACGAAACGACGAAGTTCAGCTATCGAAAAAGAGTTCTCTTCCTCTAATTCGGTAGCCAAATCTTCTAGTTTAGCGTCTAATGGAATGTCATGAATAAGAAAACGGGTAGTGATTGTTTCCGGGTTAAAAGATGCTATTACGGGAAGTCCCATAATAGCTTGAATATGAACCAATTCTGTGGCTGTTTGTAGGTGATTAGTGGATATTACTAGTTTTCCCTGGCGGGAGAGTCTCAGATTGTCGATGTGTTTGACTGTTGACAATTTCGATGCTAAATTGTCTTTCAGTATTCGCGGATGGGACCGAGGTATTGCTTTATCTAGAACTGTGAATTGCAGTGTGAATGATGTAGCTCCGTGTTGGGCTGCAATCTGTAAGTTGTCGAATATATTGCGTCGGGATTTAAAATGGATATCAGTATCCGAAGAGTACTCCATTGGAGAAGCGTTAGACGTGGCACACGCCATGTTGCAAAAAGCGGAAAAGAACCCCAAAAATTAACTAGAGGGAACCAACGGTGCCTTACATAGAAACTGGATTAAGGAAAAAATTAAAAAAGGAAAAAATTCCGTAAAGGAGGAAAAAAATGGAAGGAAAAAGTAATTAAATGTGTCCCAGTTGGACGATTAGTATAATAAAATAATAATTACCACCTCTGGTAAAGATGAAAAAACCTTGAGAGTAATTGGAACAAATAGGTAAGTCAAAAGCAAACAGCTAACTTGCCAGCTTAGATTTCACCGAAACGCACTCTACTCACCAACGTCTGAACGTCGAATCCATAGAAGGACAATTCGATTGAACGCTAGAAACATCAGATTATTTATGTAATAATTCGACCACCGCTTGTGAGTCCGACTACTGCTTGTCACCATGTTTAGACTTCACTTGAATAGTTGTTTTGACAGTAAAGCTCGTGTAGGCTGCTTTATCTCAATTTATACAAATGTTATGAAATAAAAGAAACATAGTGATGATGAGTGATAAATATAATCAAAAATTAAACAGCTGAAAATTAGTAAAAGTATAAAAAAAAGTTTATCATATGTCACAGATCTCGTGTTGATCTTTGAACATAATTTTGGATGAAATGAAATAGTGCACGATATTTCTGACAACCAAAAGAAAAGAAATGCACAGAATATAAAAAAAAAAATGAGATAAATTGATAAAACTATGTATTTACTCGATTCCTACAATCTAACTTTATATTGTTTATTAACTTTATAAAGTTTCCCTATACTATTTTTATCCCTATATTAACTTCATAAAGTTTCTTATCTTTCTAAAAGATAAGAAACTTTGAAGAATATAAACTGCAAACAACAAAAGAAAATTAAAGTTTCCCATTTCTGGCGAGGTTACAAGTCTTCTCTTAAAAAATGAAGTATCTTACAGTCAACAAATTGAATGGACAACTAATATTAAATATCTCGGCTTCATTATAGACAATAAATTTACTTTTCGAGCTCATATTCAAAAAATCAAAGAAAAATTTTGAAAAATTTTTTATCTCACTCTACTACTCATTAATAAATTTTCTAAATTAACTTTGTCAAACAAACTTCTTCTCTACAAACAAGTTCTTAGGCCTATCCTTACCTATGCTGCCCCAATCTGGGGTCTAGCTGCACAATCTAACAAGAAATCTGTACAAATTATTCAAAACAAACTTCTTCGTATTATCACTGGTGCACCCTGGTTTGTCCGCAACTCTACAATTCATCAAGATTTAAAAATTGATTCTATTGACAACTATATTACTAAACTTTCTAGAAATTTCTTCAATACCATTGCTACTCACGAAAACCCTCTCATCAAGGCACAAACTGTATTTACGCAACTGTATGGAAAATACAAGTATCCTTTCTCTACTTCTAAATGGAATCGAAGCCTCAAACCACCATAACTTCCTGCTCACTTATCGCTTTTAAGATATTTTACTTCAACGCATATTTACTGATCATAAATTTCTTGTTACGTTTCCATCACCGATGATTTACATTTTTCTTACTTTCTTCTTTTTTTTTTCTCTCAAATCATACGATTACTATTATCTATTTATCATGACTTTTCTTTCCTACAGCCTTCACATACCATTGAGTAGATGAATGCTTCGCGTTCAGGCACTCGACATCTTTATTCAACAATGATGATGTATTACAGAACACGTTTTTAACTTTGATTCATTCACTTAGAATAAAGTCATTAAAGGAGCATTCCTTCAACGTAGCAATAAATATTTACAATAAATTATAGAAATTTTAAAGTAGCGAACATTTAAATTTTCCTTTAGACTTCATTTTACTGATTTTTAGTCTTATTTAAAGTTATCCAATGTAAAAAATCATATTGCATCAGAAAAACAAAATTTGATGAGTATCTGGATCAAGTTACTCAAACAAGTAATTCATGAATCATTTATAGTTTTCGAGAAGTCTGTCACTTTCTATATAATGAATCATTCTTTCATTTCTAAATAGAGAAGTGCTCTTTAGTCTAGTGTTCGGAACCAAGGCCACATCGAATCATCGAGCATCAGTACTGTTTTAACTGTTATAATAATATAGTTTATTCTAGACTAAACTATAAACGATTAAAACATGTACATTTTAATGAGTTTAAGCATATTCTGAACCCGTGTAGGCAATATAAATATCCACCAAAAAAATTTGTCATTCTAGCAACGTCAAGAGCAAAATTAAAATGCATTCACTGGGCATGAATGAAATTGAATGTTCTTGTAGATAAAAAAAAATGGCACAAAAGAAAAATTAATACAGAATTATAATATAATGATTAAAACCTTTCGGCAATGGGCATACCAGTTACGGAGTTTCTTGTTTCATGTATCTTGAAAACCTCCACATCTTCATTAATAAAATTTAAAAAATCACAAGTTGTATTTGCATCAAATGAGTTAAGATAAGTAAAATTAAAAATTACAAATGGGATCTTTAATATTAAAAAACAAATAATTATAAGTAAAATTTGCTGGTGTAATTAAGGATTTGTTACAAGATGCCTTCAAAGTGAATAAGTTGGTGAAGTAAATTTTCAAAAGTTTCCTCGAAATTCATTTGGTAAATTAAGTTCGAATGTAGATGTAGATTATGTATCCACTGTATGGATCAACCAATCATTGCGATGTTATTCGAAAAATTGAAAAAGTAAAAGTCTTTAATTGAAATCCTCAACCTCATGGTTGGGAGCTCCAGTCCTTACGAATATTCCAATTCGACTGTGAATTATTGAACGTACTAATAAAATTAAGTGTAAAGTGTGGACGAATCAAAACTTTTTTAAGTTATAGAATTTATTTACTTATGATAACCAGCATCTGAAGATGTTAAGGTGTTCATCATAGCAGACAGAATTTTGAAAATTAAGAACCAAAAGATGGTTGCCAGATTTGTAATTTTAGCTATTTAGTTGTGAATAAATTCCACAAACTCTTTTAAGCATTCTCTGGGCAGTACTCGTAGGCCATGTCAAAAATTGCATGGGGCCATTTACCGCTGGATAGTAGATAGGATTTTTGAATAGCTTCATTGCGAACCTGAAGGCATTTCGCTTGAAAATGTTTTAAAAATTGAAAACCTGACGACAGAAAGTCTCAAGGAATCTTATATCTCCCTTATTTTTTATGCATTATTAATTAAACAAATTCTGAGACTGATCTCTCTACTCCAATCAGACCATTTGATGAGTATTTTCTGGGTTTCCCTATAGAAAAATCAAATATATGAAGCGGATACACTTAAAAAATAAAAATTCCCTGAGCCGATTAATAGATTATTCATCGCCCACGTAACATTCAAATTTCAAGTTTCCCTTAAAAGTTGACAGATGAAAAAAGAACACAAGTTTGTACAAAATAGATATTGACAAGCTGTGAAAAGATTAGAAGTAGAACCACTTTAAGTCGAATCTCGATGAGTCAAAAACCTCCACAACTCGAAAAATTTTTTTGTTCCCTTCCCTTTAAGCCCCAATACCTTCATTAATCCAAATTTCAACCCTCTATAAGTCGAAATAATGAGTCAATCCCCACAAGCCATTTTGGTATATATTTTCTCTCCGTAACTCGAAAAAAAAAATTTTTGTTTGACCTCTGTATTTCGAACATTAGCAATGTTTAATTTTACAACCTTTACAACTCTATCATTTGAAACTAATTACCTCTATAGCTCGAAAAAAATAAGTTACCGACTTTAAGGAATTGCCGACAACGCACGTCATTGTTTCTTAGAAAACAATGTATGAGTATATGGTAAATAGGATAATCAATTTATAAAATAGCAACTCGGAAGAAAAAGAATTTTCTGCTCTTTATAGCTTAGATAATGTTACAGATAGAAAACGATCGATTTGTCTAAAGCAAATAATAATAGTAAAAATAATAATAACTAACTTTTTTAATACATAATATCTTTAATTTTAAGATTGTTTCGGAATTTTTTTGATTTTTTATTGTAGTACATAATATAGTTTTTAAGTTGCAAATAAACATGCTTATTACCTCTGTAACTTGAATTTTTATTTATTTTACCTCACTAACTAACAATCTAAATTTCTACAAGTTGAATATTTCCACACAAAATCCGCGTAAGTCAATATCTTCCATAAGTCGAAAACTCTATAACTCGTATTATTTGGCGTCTCCCTTGAAGTTCGACTTACAGAGTACTGTATATACACTGAAGTGACAAAAGTCATGGGATACCTCTTAATATCGTGTCCGCCCTCCTTTCGCCCGGCGAAGTGCAGCAACTCGACGTGGCATGGACTCAACAAGTCGTTGGAAGTCTTCTGCAGGAATATTGAGCTATGCTGTCTCGATAGACGTCCATAATTGTGAAAGCGTTGTTGGTGGAGGATTTTGGGCACGAACAGATCTCTCGATGATGTTCCATAAATGCTCGATGGGATTCATGTCGGGCGATCTAGGTGGCCAGATCATTCGTTGGAATTGTCCAGAATGTTCTTCAAACCAATCGCGAACAGTTGTGGCCCGGTGACATGGCGCATTGTCATCCATAAAAATCCCATCGTTGTTTGGGTACATGAAGTCTATGAATGGCTGCAAGTGATCTCCAAGTAGCTGAACATAAGCATTTCCAGTCAATGTTCGGTCCAGTCGCACCAGAGAACCAAGTCCATGCCATGAAAAAACAGCCCACACCATTGCGGAGCCACCACCAGCTTGAACAGTGCCTTGCTGACAGTTTGGGTCCATGGCTTCGTGGGGTCTGCGCCACACTCGAACCCTACCATCAGCTCTTACCAACTGAAATCGTGACTCATCGGACCAGGCCACGGTTTTCCATTCATCTAGGGACCAACCGATATGCTCACGTGCCCACGAGAGTCGCTGCAAGCGATGTCGTTCTGTCAGTAAAGGCACTCGAGTCGGTCTTCTGCTGGAATAGCCCAAGAAAGCCAAATTTCTCCGCACAGTTCTAACAGACAAGTCCCTTGTACGTCCCACATTGATTTCTGCGGTTATTTGACGCAGTGTTGCTTGTCTGTTAGAATTTACGACTCTTTGCAGACGTCGCCGGTCTCGGTCGTTAAGTGCAGGCGGTCGACCACTGCGCTGTCCATGGTGGGATGTTATGCCTGAAATTTCATACTCTCGTCACACACTTGACACAGTGGATCTGGGAATGTTGAATTCCCTAACGATTTCCGAAATGGCATGACCCATGCGTCTAGCTCCAACTAACATTCCGCGTTCAAAGTCTGTTAATTCCCGTCGTGCGGTCATCATCACGTCAAAACCACTTCACATGAATAACTTGAACAGAAATAAAAGCTCTGCGAAAGCACTGCGCATTTATACCTGTTCTACGCAATGTTGCTGCTATCTGAAAATTTGCATATTGCTATCCCATGACTTTTGTCATTTCAATGTATATATAACATTCTTTCACACCCTGTGGTTTTATGTACTTATTTATTTATTTATGGGGCCTGATGGCCGAGGGACTAGCGTTCTGGAGCTTGGTGCCACAGATTTTGGGTTCGAGTCCCGGCGGTGCCATGGATGTTTGTAGTGGTTCGGAATCCACTTTACACAGTAGGTCCCGGTCTAATATGACTGTAGTACGTTGGGTTTAAGGCTGAAAACCCTACCCTGTAAAAAGGCAACATCTTCTGTCTCGAAATCGGCCAGCAGTCAGACGGCTTTGACCCATCATGGGCTGTTGCACCAATGATAATGTTGATGATATAGATTCATACAGTTGGATTAAAAAAACAAAAAACAAAAATAACAAAAAACTGTTTTCATCTATAGACATATACGCAGAGGTATCACAGGCTTCAGATTCGAATTCTGGTGGGGGCATGGATGTTTTTTGGTGGTTTAGAATTCACGTTAAACTATATGTCTGGATCTAATTAACCTAAAATGTGCAAAAAAATTACCATAGAGCGACAAATCAAACCAAAATACTTAAAACCTACTTTTTACCAAAATAGTTTAAACGTAAACTTCACATAAAATTCTGTAATCTCCACATTTTCAGTAATTTCACCTACAATAATGAGAATCTTTACATCCAAACTCAAGGTATTTCGCAAGGAACTAAATATTCACTAATTCTTACTTATGTTACTTCGAAAGAAACATTAGTTTGTAATTTAGAAACGTTGGAAGATCTAAATGTTTTCAATCATCTAAAATTTCACTAAAATCATCATGGCATTTCACCAATAGAACTTTAAAAAAAAAAAAGACTAATACAAATAACTTTCAAGCTCATTTTCTTGATATCAATTTTAAAATACATAACTACCCAGAAATTAATATATTTGCAAAAGGGAAGAATTCCACTTCATGTCAATAAACTTACTTCTTAGAACTCCAATATTATGCTATGTATCAAATACATCGTAATATAATCATTAATTAACTGTAAAAGCACTACTTTTAAACAGCAACAAAAAAAAAAAAAAAAAAAAAAAAAAAAAAAAAAAAAACCCCTTAAGAGTAAATTTTTATTATTTTTTTTTAAATAACACATCTTTCTACATTTCTACATCTAACATTATACATCTTTACTTCTGTAATCTGTAATTTCCCACATCATAATTTTAAAAAATGTTTTCCATACCTTAGAATTTCCACTAATTCGCTGCATTGTAGGTGTTTCCTCTCACAGTTCTTTCAAGAAATAATAAATCACTCCATCAATTTTTTCTCACCATTCCACTTTCCCACGCTGCTAATTGCCAATGTCTCCTTTAGCAAGTAATAAATAAAACCACTCATATACGCCACCACAAAGTAGTAATAAGATAGAGCGCGCATTGGGGGTTCCCAGTTTGGGACGAACGTTTAGACCAGGCGTCTCCAAACTACGGCCCGGGGGCCAAATCCGGCCCGCCAGTGTCATCAATTCGGCCAGCGACAGCGAATAGCTTATTGTTGCTGTAATAAGTTGGATAAAAAAAAATCAGAATGATAATAACTCGGTTTTACTGATTTGCTACGTAAAGATTAATGACAAGCACAATAAGCAGAAAATTTAACTTAAGCATAACAACTAACAAGTAAATGAAATGAATCCCACCAACATTATAAACTAGTGAACATCCCGCGGTTACCCACGGTAGTTATGTTGGGGTAAAGAGTATCGCATATGTATCCACATCGATGTTTGGAATGTATATATCCTGAATCGAACATATGATTTTTATCCTGAAAATCCCTCAGGAACGGAAAAGCTAAATGAACGCGAATGAAACCGCGGGGTATCCACTTGTAAAAAAAATACTAATGAGATTTGTGTAATTGTGCTTTTCACTGACAATAGTTTGTAGTTGTAGATCAATTTTACTTGTACCAATTATTAAAAGAGATTTAAGATGCTCATTGGTTAACTTAAATCTGTAAACATGCTCTGTGTACTTCATTTTGGAGCAAGGTTTTTTTCGCTCAGGCGACTTTCGGCGACTTGTCTAGAAATTAAAGACAGAAAAATTAAAACGGTTTTGGCCCTTGGTACTTACTGGAGTAAACAGCTCGGCCCTAAGGCTGGAAAGTTTGGAGACCCCTGGTTTAGACGACAGACGATCTTCAGTAAACACGTAGTTAAATAAATTTATGACTTGAGAAAAAAAAAATTAGTCATTTCACGGTATTTTCAAAATCTTTTCGTAACATGTTTAAGTTTTCTAAATAAAAGGGCGCTGGGAAAAAGAGCCAAGAGGCGATGGGCAACGGGCGTACCGGTTACGAAGTTCCAAGGTGGTTTTAAGAACCACAAAACCTCCCGATCTTAAAGTAGTTAAAAAATTTGCACAAAAGGAGGTTGCTTAAATTAAAGAATATTAATAAATAAAACAAAATAATTTAAAATTTAGGAAAAACATCTCTTACTTGAGAACAATTAAAGCAAGAGATCGAAAAAACTAAAGCTATAGGTACAATTAGGAGTCCGTTGACGATGCCCCAAAAAATAAAAGGTTAAAATTAAATATTTTAGAGATTCATTCGCCAATTCTATACGAAAAGGACTGGAAATGTTTGCCCCATATTTCTGTTCGTTTAGATTAGATGGGCACATTCTATTTTGTTACTCTTCATATGTAATTGATCGTAGTCTGCTACCCAATTATTCGCTTAATGGACATATTATTATAACAGTCACATGGTTCTATCCCATGATTTGATTTTTACAATGAAAAACAAGTTACACTGACGGATTCGAACTTTCTCCAGTCCGACTCTAAACGGAAGATTATTCTGTCTATTCCAAGTTATCGGAATACTTCGTTAGATGTGTCTTTAATTCGGATCCAGTCATCTAGCGATTAGAAATAACGGGATTTTTAGTATACTGAGGGTACGTATCTTTAATAAAGCTATCCTCAGGATGTTGTAATTAATTTCTTGTGGGTTTATAATATATATATATATTGTTAAACATCAATGTGCTTCGTGTTCTACTGATATACGCCACAAACAGTTCACCATCAGGTGAGAGGAGATAACTTTTTTTTACCCTCATTTGCGTGTCATATAGGAGAAGACAAAACTATAAAATCCCCATTGTTGACTCAATCGCCGTCAAATCTCATTGTTTCTGAAAGTAGGGATTGAAACGAAAGCCTTTAACGGATTCGAACTATTTTTTTCACATCTCAGAGCACCAACAAGTATTGACGAAAGGACAGAGCCTCCTGCAAAGACTTTTATGGGTTACTGCCCCGCATTTACATGTCGTATATGAGAAAACCTGGAAAATTTTCACTTGTTAGCTTGACTGTAGATGCAAGATGCCTTGCACACATTATCATAATCACCATCGAATCTCTTCCTTTTGGAAAGAAGTAACTAGAACAGTACAACTTATTGGGTCGCGGGCCAAAAATCGAAGAAAAAAAAGTTTGGTAGGCCAAAATAAATTTTTTTTAAATTTTAAAAATATTTACAATATTATTAATCAATAATATATGTATATATACTTTATTTTTAAAATATTTTACGAATAACCCAAACAAGCAATAACTACTCTATACTTTTAATAATTTCAGCACTATTCACAATGATGCTATATGTCCGCAATCTTTCCATACACAATAAATAACATTAGAACTCACTCCAAAAGAAAAAGCCGCTGGCTGGAGCTTAGAATGTGCAGTCTGCCACATGTGAGGTCTAATTCACCTATATTGGATTCCCATATGTCTGCTCCCCGAGAAAGAGATAACGTTTGTTGGTGCCTATCTACAGCTATAACTAACAAAGAACTTCCGTTTTTAACACTTTACCGATTGAAAGCTGTCTGTGCTGGCTATTTCCGTCGATTTATGTTTTCTAGAACAACGATAGAGAAAGAAAAAAGATCATCAGTCATTTGAAAAAAAGGAAGAAAAAAATAATAATATTTAATCAAAGTAGAAAAGGAGATGGATATATAATTATATATTTCTTTTAATTTGCTTCGGACCGGCAAATAAAAATTCTATCCGCGGGCCGGATAGAATCTTCCGGCAGCCCGTAGTTTGCCCATCCCTGAACTAGAATAACATCGCCAGTGCAAACAAACCTCAGACCTCCTGTAATATCCCTATAACAAATATCCCTTTTTTTTTTTTATCTATAAATGAATGTTCAGATACCAAAATTTATTCCAAAAATTTAATTAAAATAAAAAAAATTTACATTTTTATAGGAATTCGTGTTTTTTAATTAGAATTCTTAAAAATATGAAAGGTGTCGCCAAAACTAAGCTAATCTTCGTTATAGAAATTTATTCTTTTTACTTTTTAATTCTACCCATAGATGGCGCTGATAAGCTTATTCTTGACATTGACAGTTACATTCATGTTCAAAAATCTTTTTCCGTCAAATTTACGATCAGTCAATTTATCATTTTTGTAGGGATTCTTTTACATGAGATTTTAAATTTTCTTCTCACTGGAAATTAATTACTTCATGTAAAATTAAAAAAATGATTTTGAAAAAAATGAAAAAAAAAAAAAAAACCATCACAAATTAGTCAATCATTAATTTGTGGTGGTTTAATGGAATTTATTTCTTTTTTAATTTTTGTAATTAATTATTTTGTTCCTTAATTTCGAATTTAACTATTTCAAATCAATTTCTTGTTTGCAATTTCATTAATTCATTTTCTTATAGTATATTTCCGATTTCAAATGAATTTAATGCGTTTATTTGTTCAATATTGTATTTATTTATTTCTAATGAGATTTCGTGCTTTTATTTTTAATTTTTATTTATGCTAGCTGTTTTTTGTACAACTAAATTTTAAATAAATGTTCGATTGATTATTTATTGTGTTACGTAATGATTTGACAGAAGCGATAGCACTGAGTATTTATAGCATGTTGTACACCTTATATTGCGTTAGTATTTTTTCATAAAAAAAATTTACAAAAGGGAAATGTATATGTTATTTAAGTTTCCCACGAAATTCCTTCACAGCTCATATTAAAAAAAATAAGGCAAGTTTTGGGAAAACATTCATATTTATGAGGGCTGAACTAATATGAGGCATAATTAGCTGATTATATTATAAAATATACTTATATTGTTTTGGTGAGAGTGGATCAGCAATGTCCTGGACCACTTTCAGTGTTTCTTATTGGTTTATTTATTTTATTATTTATTTATTTAAATTTTTTTTTTTAGCTGTTTCTTATTAGTTCATTTAAATTTCTTTCACGTGTTTTTTTATTAAATTTCTTTCACGTGCTTTTTTTATAAAATCGTTTGAAGTTCCATATTTTTTATTTCGTTTATTTATTTCATTTTTTTAAAGCTGCTTTTCTTTATAATATCGTTTGGAATTCTATAGTCTTTTTATTTATTTATTTTCATTTTTTTTTTTTTTTTTTTTTTTTTTTTTTTTACATGCTTTTTTATAATATCGTTTGGAGTTATACATTTTATTTTTTATTTATTATTTAATCTGTTTTCCTGTTTCAGTTTTGAACGATAATTGACGAACAAAATTAATTGCCTGATTATGATTTATTGAGACATTTTTTTTATTTGTTTGTTTAAGATTGTTGCTATACGTTTTGTTCTTAGATTAAATTCTAAATTTTATAGGTAACCTGTATATCGCCCCAGCCGATTACAATTTTTTTTTATATATCTTTTTTATATTTGCACATAATTTATGTACAAATATAAATTAAGAGAACGGACAACCAATGAACTTGACAAATGTAAATATCAAAAGGATGAACGACTAGAATTGCATAGGCAGATTAAAAAATGACGCGTATATCAATACAAAATATACAAAAACGAAACCCAAAAGAAATTAGCAAAGTTAAAAAAAAAATTAATTATAATTAATTATTATTATTAAAATTAATTATTATATTAAAAATTAATTATTTATTTAATTATTAATAATTTCCTGAAGATTGCAGGATATTACATGGTTTATCAAATTAAATATTTTATAACATTAAATTAATATATAAAATTAAATATTATATAAAATAAAATTATTATATATAATAAATATTTAAAAAATGTCGTCATAAAATTTTATTTTCTAACCAATATTAGGTTAATTGCGAAAGTTTGTTTTATATATTTTTCCTTTGTTATTGTTGTTGTAAAACTAGAACAAGTGGGGTAATAATATATCCATATTTTCTGGTGTGTAATGCATTGGAAAAAGTTTAATAATGCTGAATATTACTAAGTGAGTTTACACTTTTTTCCTTTTTTTAAGGATCTAAAGAACATTTTATTAAAAAAATTTTTTTTTTTATTTAAAAAATAATAATTGAATTGGTTTTACTTTCAAAGATAAATTGCAAAATAAATTCTGCTTATAATTATTTGGAATAAAATACCCATAGCGATAAATTGCAAATTGTTATTATAAAAAAAAAGTTACTTAATCATTATTATTATTTTATTTTTTTGTAGTTTTTCACTGTATTCTCTTCAAAATGATAAATACCTCTTAATAACAGAAAACTCTCCACATTTGATTTATAAGGGCACGTTTGGCTTCCAAACGATTAAACGTTGGCTTAATTAGAAAGTTGTTTATTTTTTTTAATATACTATGCAAATGCTACTTGTGAGAAATGTTTTACTGTCTTGTTGACATTGTTGTTGCGGTTTTCTTGGTATGTAATGCATCCTGGGTAAGAATGAATTTGTTAAAATATTCATTTAATTATTTGTAAATAACAGCATTAAAATGTCCTGCAGATTATAAAAATTAAAAAAAAGAAATAGTATTAATTTATGATATGGATTGAAATAACTTACTTATTATTTTCACAATAGATGGCGCTAGTTTATGTTCATACTTAACAATAAATTGGTAATGAACATACTCTTACGGATTATGTAAAATAATTGTTCACGAAAAACTTATCTTGATTTTTGTACAATATCAAATTTAAAATGACTATATAATTGATGTTAGTTAATTTAATAAGTTGATAATTTAGTTATCTGCTGCTTTAGCTATATAATCTGCAGTTCTATAAAAAAATGATATGTTCTTAAGCAAAAGGGAAATAGACAATTTTGGTATATAATCAAGAAATGACCCTTAATAACTATTTTAATTACAATTAGATGCACAAAAGAAAAAAAATTAATTTTCATAATATCAATCGCAATACATTTCATAAAAATTCGAACAAAGTGAAAACTTTTAACAAACTACAATTATTATTGTATTCAATCGAAATTGTTGTATTTTTCCTTTTCGGATTTTTCATTTGGAATTATTAAAATTTTCTAAAAGATATTATAATGATTTTTAATATTAAAATAAATTACTAAATCGGCACCATTCCTTTTTTATATTAAAATACTTTTGCATATTACGGTGCATATTATTATATATGTAAACTATATATGTACAAAACATGTTTCATAAAATTATTATTATTATTATTATTATTAAATTTTCATATTACAATATTAACTGCATTTTTATTCTACAAAAGGATAATTAGCATTAAAAAATAAATAAAATTATACGAACATTTTAAATTTTTTTTCCCAACGTATTATAAAAACTAAAAATAATTAATAAAAAAGTAACAATACCTAAATTAAACGTGAGTTATTAAAATTCTCAAAATCAATTTATAATTTCGATACTTATTTTTTATTTCCAACAAATCAAGTTTTTTTTTTTTTTTTTTTAATTAATTTTTACAAAAAAAAAAAAAAAAAAAGTATCACATGTTTCAGGTTCGAAACCTGGCAGTGGCATGCATGTTTGGGAGTGGTTCAGAATACATGTTAAACTGCAGCCCCCGGTCTAATTAGTCCGAAGTGTGCACAAAATGACCGTAGAGCGACAAATAAATCAAATTGTTTTTTGAAACAGCTTCTACAACAAAGCCTCCAGCGAATTGAACTTCCTTCCTAATGCCCACAAGCGGTGCGCGTTGCCACTTAGCCACGAGTCCGGCATTTTATAAACCCTATAAATTAAAAATAACTGAAAATTATGGAGTGAAAATTCCATTAAAACAGTGAAAATACAGAGAACATTATTTTACTGAATGACTATTTCTTATACTTATTAATAAATGTGTGATCGTAAATTACTTGTTGAAATTCAAAATTGCAGTTTATTCATAAATTTGATTTTCTTCATTGTAATAGTAAATTTTAGTACTGCAGTGAAAAAAATTTACAATGAATAACTTTTTTTTCAAGACATCATATTTCGAATACAATTACACAATAATAAGACAATCAAGACTTCTATATAAATGAGTTTTAACAATTATAATTACTTAAAAAAAAAATAAATAAATAACTTATTTACGACTAGCACTTAAAGATAAAGTATGTTTCTTCAATTATTACGTTTAAACTATATTATTTCGTAATTGTAAATTTATTAATTGCAATAAATTTCCTAAAAAAATCTATTATATATAATTTGTTAGCCACATTTCAAATAAAGTTATACAAATAATTAAAAAAAAAAAAAAAAAAAAAAAAAAAAAAATTCAACGTCTCCATATAAAAAATTTCTTAGAATTGTAATTACTTTTGAAATGAAATAAATATTTTAATATTAATAATTGTCGTTTAAAATAATCCATTTTTTCGTCAATTAATTAGCATACGAATAATAAATGTTCTTATTTGTAAATTTAACGTTCTTCATTTTCAATAGGAGTATATTATTCAACGACAAAAGATCATAAATTATGAAATAGAAAGTCCCCACCCTCTGCAGTCCGTACAGTATCTATTTGTACTTTATTAACGCACAAGATAAAAATCTTTTAGCCAGATATTCAACATTTTTTTTTAAGTCTAGAAAGATCAAAATTTGTTAAGATCACTACATATCATTCATTTTTGTACCAGGGGTCATTCACAAATTGATTCTCATATAAGTTGATCCCTATGATTTCCCCCTTCACCTCTGCTTTATTCCACGCGTTCTTTTTCTTCGAAAACCGACAAAAAAATCCTTAAATTACTAAAAAAAAATTTTTTAATTTTTTACTAAATAACTTCACTTATAAGAAAACTTCTGCTTCTTTTAATTCAGAATTCACTATTCTGTCATGCTATTTTAAAAATTAATTTTCTTTTTTTTTTCCTCCTTCGCACTTATTATTATTATTATTTTTTTTTTTTTTTTTTTTTCATTTAGATTTTATTTTGGTTTCGAATTTTTGTAATCAATGAATATTAAACCTGAAGCAATGGAGGTACTGAAATTTATTTTATCTATGTATCCCTATAACCTGATATTTCAGATGATATGCCCCAATATCTTGATATGCCAATAGCTTGGTATGTTCTTTGTTCATCCTCAATATTTATTATCTGTTTGAAATCGGTGGCCATCGTCATCGTCTTTTTATACTTTATTAACCCACAAGTTAAAAATCTCTTAACTAAATATTCAACAATTTTTTTTTAAGATTAAAAGAATCAAAGTTTCTTAAGATCACTACATATCATTCCTACCAGGGGTCATTTCTTCTCCTCTTGTAGTAAAGTGAAAGACTACGAGCCTCCTCCTTTCTGACAAATATTTTTACAAGCATGAAATAAATGTAAAATATTATATATAAATATAAAAAATACAACACTAGAACACAAAAGCTAAAGGACAACAAACAATGATTGAATTAAGAACACGATCATTTTGCACGCCAAAACCTACTAACCTTTTAAGTCTAAAAAGACCAAAATTTGTTAAGATCACTACGTATCATTCATTTTTGTACCAGGGGTCATTCACAAATTGATTCCCATATAAGTTGATCCCTATGATCCCCCCCCTTCATCTCTCCTTTATTCCACTTGTTTTTATTTATTTATTTATTTTGACAAGAAATAAAGAAATATTTAAATTTAAAAAAAATAATAATTTTCTTAATTTGCCACTAAATAACTTCATCCATAAGAAAAATTCACTATCCTGTCATTTTATTTTAATCAAAAGCATTCCTTATATTGAAGTCATAAAACGTGGCTGACCACAAACTGTTATATACCACAAGCAAGTTATATGCTCGGACACACACGAAGACGGAAAACATCGTGTAGCTGTTCTTAGTTATTTAGTGCAATACAGAAGTCAACTAGCAGGAAGTCCCGAAATACTTTTGAAAATCAGTCCTAAGAGTGAATAGGAATTGGTGCTATAAGAAGAAGCTACCGGTATGTCACTATAAAGGTACTACACAGATACCTGGAGTCAAGCAGAATGCGTACTAATGTGGCTGGCCATAAAAAGATTCTTGAAATGCTGGGTTGCCAATTTGTACAAGGACAACTTCTCTTCCAGGTATTAATGGAAGGGATTCTTTTGTCACCCCTGGCCCGGTGTAGCGTCTGTCAGACGTGGGAACTGCGACTTCTAGGGGGGTTGTAATGGACAGTCGAGAATGACCCCACCTTTTGTCAAGGTACAAGGGGGAATTTCCTGTACACTATAATTAGGTACCTTCGCAAAAGATAAAGATTCCACCAAGTGACCGCCATGTAAATGCCTTAGCTAGATCAAGTTAGACGATAGCTCTCTCTGTGTGAAGTTACCATACTTAATAAACATAAGGTTCTTTGGATGGATGAATGGATATTATTTTTGTAGCTTTCCAGCTTCGAGAGTAACGTTTTAAAGTGTTTTGATGATACAGTAGAACCTCTGTAAGTCGAACTTCAAGGGAGACGCCAAATAATTCGAGTTATAGTTTTCGACTTATGGAGGATTTCGACTTACGCGGATTTTTGTAAGGAAATGTTCGACTTGTATAGGTTTAGATTCTTATTTACTTATTTTGAGTTAGAGAGGTAAAATAAATAAAAATTCAAGTTACAGAGGTAATAAGCAAGTTTATTTTTTAGAGTTCTAATGAGATCAATAGCAATAATAAGAATATTTCGTGGAATTAGTTATTCTATTTACTGTATACTTATACATTGTTTTCTAAGAAACAATGACGTGCATTGTCGGCAAATCCTTAAAGTCGGTAACTTATTTTTCTTCGAGTTATAGAGGTAATTAGTTTCAAATGATCGAGTTGTAAAGGTTGTAAAATCCAACATTGCTAATGTTCGAGATACAGAGGTCCAATTTTTTTTTTTCGAGTTACGGAGGGAAAATATATACCAAAATGGCTTGTGGGGATTGACTAATTATTTCGACTTATAGAGGGTTGAAATTTCGAGTCATGGAGGTTTTGGGGCTTGAAGGGAAGTGAACATATTTTTTTTTTCGAATTGTGGAGGTTTTCGTCTTATCGAGGTTTGACTTAAAGAGGTTCTACTGTATTTAAATTAAATTTAACAGTATATGACCCAGACGGCACAGGAATAAGTTATTATTAGACGAAGAATAGAAGTGTATAGTTTAAAAGAATTTTGTTATTTCTTATTAGAATTTCTCTGAATGAGAAGAAATATTTTTGTGAAGATCATGCGGAATTCAGTTATAGTGTATTAGAAAAGTTTCCATCAAGTGAGTTATGGATCAAAATAAATGCCTAAATATTTAGTGTTGTTTTTCCAAGGAATAATACTGTCGTTAACTTTAATTTTCTGTTTTTGTAGTTTTATGAACCACAGAGAAGAGGACTGCCTCAGTTTTTTCCAAAATTCAATGTCATTTTCCATTTGTAGAGGTTATTAATGATTTTATAACTTTTAAATGATTAGTAAGGGTGATAGCAAGTACGGTTCATTTATCAAGAAGTAAACCTGAAAAGGTTGCAAATGGATGAGCATTGAAGAACGACTTCCAGTAATAATTTACTTAAAACGAAATATGTTAAAAGCTATTTTTAGGAGACGACTAATGGTCCCATGGTCTTCCTAAAAATTTTAAAATGCACAATTACCAAGACAAATTAAATATCATTGATTATTGGAGAAAGCTGGAAAAATTAATTCCAGTACATCTATAGCATCAATTTTAATATTTTTCTAATTATAAATATTAAAAATCAAAGCAAAAACTTAACAAAAAAAAAAAAAAAAAAGGAAAGGAAAAAATACTTTACAGGTTAAAAATAGAATGTTAAGCTATTGATTTCTGAATTAAAAAGTGCAAAAAATGTTCAGGGAGCCTAATGGTCGAGTTACTGCCACTCTGGCGCCCACTACCACAATCCACGCCGGTGCCATGAATGTTTGCAGTGGTTCGTAGTTCACTTTAAACCATAGTTCCCGGTCTATTATGACTGTAGAGTGTTGGGCATAATGCTGACAACCCTATAAAAAAGCAAACAACATCTCATGATTCGGACTCTGCCAGTAGGCAGACGACATTATCGCGCCATTTGAAGAAGAAAAAGAAAAAAATTTCAAATAGAAGAAGCAATAATTAGTTTATTGTCTCTAATATGTGTAAGGTTTAATTATTATTAATATATAACCGCGAGAGGTCGCGGTTATAACTGGTAACTGTGACCAGTAACTGGGACTTTTAACTGTGTGGTCCAGTGTGGTAAGCAGTTGCGGCGAGATCTTCAGACCACGAGGTGAACGCTAGGAGCGTCAGATCGAAACAGACGGTCAGGGATCGGCTCTTGGTTTTTAAATATTAATACTATTGTAGTAATCACAAGGTATCATGTGTATTTATGTACTAATATTGTAAATAAACTAATATAAATAGAAAAGAGAAATTGGTATCCTGACACAACTAGCTGCCAGTATAGCAGCTTACATATGTAAATTATACACTTAGATAAAATTTAAATTTTTAGGCCCCAGCAAACAATCAGGGGAGATTTCATAAAAATCAATTCTATAAAACATCCACCTAAAAAATTTTTTTGCCAACAAACAATGACAAATCTTTAAAAAAGAAACATAACTGGAGAAAATGAAAGGGAGTTAAAACTTTTACAAAGTTAGGTAAGCATCGGTTTAATTTTGCATACCATGACAAGATATTATCAAAATATGCAATCGATGACGGATAGGCCATCTTTGTAGTAGATAAAAAAATGACTATGATAAAGTTACAGATAAGAATTAAAAACTCTTTTCAAAAGGTCAAATTAATAAATAATTGTAATATTAATCAAGACTATAAATTAATTATTATAAAGATTACAAATCGTCGGTATAATATAGATTATACCAAGTATACCAACATGTGATAATTGTATTCGTATAAAGATTCTATTAATAAAAACTTATAACAGTAATAAAATTATGTTGTTAAAGTTATGTTGTTTTTGACTGTAATTTATATATATGTACAGGCTCGTACCCAAACTATTATTAGGCACGTCTGTTTCAAAACAAAATTTTCTATTATTTAAAAAAAATTCAGATTTCATCTTCAAAATAATACAAAAAGGGAATATCGCAGTATGTCTGAAAAAAAAAGTATTATGATTGAAACAATTTTTGAGAATTATATATGTATATATATATATATATATGTGTGTGTGTGTGTGTAAGGAGCATCTAGGGCAGGGATGGGCAAACTACGGTCCGCGGGCCAACTCCGGCCCCCCGCAAGGTTCTATCTGGCCCGCGTATAGAATTTTAATTTGTCGGTCCGAGGCAAATTAAAATAAATATACATTTATATATTATACATTCATCTCCTTTTCTACTTTGATGAAATATTATTTTTTTTTCTTCCTTTTTTTCAAAGGACTGATGATCTTTTTACTTTCTTTATTTTTGTTCTAGAAAACATAAATCGACGGAAATAGCCAGCACAGACAGCTTTCAATCGGTAAAGTGTTAAAAGCGAAAGTTCTTTGTTAGTTATAGCTGTAGATTGGCGCCCACAAGTTAGAGTTTTACAAATCATTATCGAAAGTAAGTTTCCCAAATTGAATATCTCACGCCCAGAAAAGCATTGCTATGTTTGTTTCATCTTATATATGTGAACAAGTGTTTTCAACTATGAACCTCAGAAAGAATTATTTCAGAAGTCGACTGACAGATGAGCATTTAGCCTCGTTCCTTAGAATGAGTACATCTCACTTCCAACCTCAATATAAGGAACTTTTAAAAATGAAATCGCAATTTCATTCATCTCATTAACATATTTAAATTGGAATTCTTGTGCATTGTTTTTAAAATTTTAAAATTTATCTTGGCCCGCCAAACTTTTTTTTTTTTTTTTTTTCGATTTTTGGCCCGCGACCAAAAAAGTTCGCCCATCCCTGACCTAGGGGATGGCTGCGAAGCTTCAGCCAAGCTCATACATGAAATGCGTGCTGTGTGCATGCACGCGGTCAAACTTATGGTCACTTCCCACTTAGGTCAATTTTTGTGTTAAATGTCTAGTATTTCAATGCATCAATGTTTTCTTATCGGTGTCAATTTTATTATCGCACCTGAATGTGTCGATTGATTTGGCGTTTTTCTTGGTTTAGTTTTAGGAAATATTCATCGAAATAGTGAAATGGTCATAATCGATGAGCTGGCAAAAGAAGTTTTAAATTTTAATTTATAATTTGTTGATGGGCTTTTTATTTATTTTTATTTATTTTGACGCTTTCATTTTTATGTATTTGTGCCAATTCAGTGCAATGCAAAAATTATTAATAAAATAATTTATTTATAAATTTTCGACTTCAGATATCTATTATATATATTAAAATTTCAGTTTCTATTACATATCTTTAAACATGGTCTAGTGATGTTTCATAAGGGGCCTGAATGGCCGAGTGGCCCTCGGTAGCCCAGGTTTCTGGTTCGAGTCCTGCCGGTGCCATGATTGTCTGTAGTGGTTCTGAATCCGCTTTAAACCGTAGGTCCCGGTCTCATATGACTGTTGAGCGTTGGGCGTAGAGCTGACAACCCTACCCCGTAAAAAGAAAAACATCTCTCGTCTCGAAATCTACCAGTAGGTAGACGGCTTTGGCCCACACTGGGGTGTTGCGGAAAAACAATAAATAAAAATATTTTCTTTATTGCTGTTAAAATTTCGCTACACATAGCATTTTTTTGTCCTTAAATTAAAAAAAAATTTAACTTTAAGCTATTTTCTGCTACTACTTTCCTAAGGATTTTCCCATTGTCGATGGTGAAAATCATATTTAGTACAATCAGTACAATAAAATTAACACTGAGAAGAAAAACACTGATACTTTGAAATCCTGAAAACAATTGGACTTAAGCGGGAGGCGGTAAAAAGTTTGAACATAGATATGCATTTTACTTGTGGCTTGAAGGGTTGGCTGAAGCTTCCCAGTCACCCCCCTAGATCAGGGATGGGCAAACTATGGCCCGCGGGCCAACTCCGGCCGGTGGATAAAGTTTTAATTTGCCGGTTCGAGGTAAATTAAAAGAAATATATATTTATATATTATATATCCATCTGCTTTACTACTTTCATTAAATATTTTTTTTTTCAAAGGACTCATGATCTTTTTACATTCTCTATTTTTGTTCTACAAAACTTAAATCGACGGAGATAGCAAGCACAGACAGCTTTCAGTAAAGTGTTAAAAGTGGAAGTTCTTTGTTAGTTATAGCTGAAGATTGGCACCAACAAGTTAAAGTTTTACAAATCATTATCGAAAGTAAGTTTCAAAATTGAATATCTCACGCTCAGAAAATCAGTGCTATGTTTGCTTTTTCTAATATATGTGACACAAATGTTTTCAATTATAAACTTTAGAAGGAATTATTTCAGATGAGCATTTAGCCTCGTTCCTTAGAATCAGTACATCTCCCTTCGAACCTCAATATAAGGAACTTTTAAAAATGAAATCGCAATTTCATTCATCTCATTAACATATTTAGATTGTAATACTTGTATACTGTTTTTAAAAGTTTGGAAAAATTAATCTTGGCCCACCAATGTTTTTTTTTTTTTTTTTTTTTTTTTCGACTTTTTGGCCCGCGAACGATAAAGTTTGCCCTTCCCTGGGTTAGATGAACCCCTAACAATTCACAAACATTGTTTTAATTATAATTACTTTTCAGAAAAAGTGCAATATTCACACTTTTCGTTATTATTTTGCGAGTCGAAAATCTAAATCTTTTTTTAAATGATAGAAAGCGATTTTTGTTCTTTTTTAATATCTTGTTTATACATTCCGTTGTTTTTATTTATTATTTTGCTTATATCTTCCTTTAGTTTTATTTATTATTTTGCTTATATCTTCCTTTAGTTTTATTTATTATTTTGCTTATATCTTCCTTTAGTTTTATTTTATTTATTATTTTGCTTATATCTTCCTTTAGTTTTATTTATTATTTTGCTTATATCTTCCTTTACTTTTACTTATTATTTTGCTTATATCTTCCTTTACTTTTATTTATTATTTTTATTACCTATAATTTACATCTTTGCCTTATAGTATCTCGTATTATATTATCACACTTTTTTTTAGCAAAAATTCAGAAAATCTTGATAATAGCTTTAATTGTATCGTTTTATTATTATTACTCTCTGTTTGTTTTTTGTTTTTTTTTTGCTCTCGATCTCAGTGATATAACAAGGGGCTTCTAAAGAAATTGTCTCTAAAATTATTATAGTACCATTGTTTTTTATTATTATTATTATTTTTATTTTTACCTACATGAAAAATTAAAACTTATTGTAGAAAATTTTTGTGTAATTTTTTCACCCTTGTGCTAGTCCATTAAACAAAAATGTTACTGATCTTTTAAAAGTTGTTGTTGTGACTCATCCTCAGTAACCGGCAGCGCGGGACGGTGGTCCCATTAGTAGGGAAAGGGGGCGGCTTCTGCTGTGATGAACTACCCGTAGGTAGAAGTCTGACTTGACCCCGTGACATTGAAGAAAGGGGCGGCTTCTGCTGTGATGAAGTACCCATAGGTAGAAGTCTGAATTGACCCCGTGACATTGAAGAAAGGGGCGGCTTCTGCTGTGATGAAGTACCCATAGGTAAAAGTCTGAATTGACCCCGTGACATTGAAGAAAGGGGCGGCTTCTGCTGTGATGAAGTACCCATAGGTAGAAGTCTGAATTGACCCCGTGACATTGCAGAAGAACGACGGTGCCTTTCGGGAGGACTTTTAAGGGGGAACTACCCCGCATGTGGGTAGTATAGGAGGAAACTCGGAAACACCTACTTGGTAGTCTGCCTAATGAGGCCAAGATGCTGAACATCCCAAACGCCAACGAATCTCCTCGTTTTTCGTAACAGGGTCTATAACAAAGCCGCCAGCGGATGGAACCTAAGTTCTCATGCTCACCAGCGGCGCACGTTACCACTGAGTAGGGTTTTTTTAAGGTAACTCTTCATAAATAAGGTGACGAGTTCTTGCTAATTTAAAGTCCGAAATTATTATTCCTAAAACTACTGGTTATTATATTTTCATGAAAATTGATTTAATAATTACATTTTTTATTAATTAAAATCTTCACGAAAATATAAATTATCCAACATTCTAGAAAGAAGAGAAAAAACATTTTAAATTTTGCAAGTCACAAATGACTTCTGAAAATTTTTGTCACAAAAGCATTATTTCTTCTGTTTAATAAATCTTTGTTTGTGGACATTCTAAATCGTCTGATAGAAAGATTTATTAATAATTACATTTTCATTTTAAAAAAAAGATTTATTTAAAGGTTAAGTCTAATATTAAAAAAAAAAACATTTTTGTATATTTAAAAAAGGCAATGGTTTTAAATTTAAATTAAAGTTATTTCTAACAAATTGCCTTTACTTGTCATAGTCCAGCATTATCATTAACCGCTAGTCACATTAAAATGTTTATGTTTCGAGAATGCAAACTTTCGATAACTATTCTACCTACGCACTGACAAGAGCACCCCCCTTTGTTCTTCAGGCGAAAAGGTCAGTAGGCTTCGAGACTCTCACTTGAGAGGAAGTACAGCGCAAACCACGCGCTTCTGTTGACAAACGTTTAATTTATAGTCTCTCACCCCGAAAGGAATTATACACTCATGTCCATAAATTAAGGATAATGAAGTTCAAGCAAAGAAAGAGACAGAAACAAAACAAATTTGATTTATTTGTAAAGTCTATTTATTAAACAAAAGTAAAGAGCAATAAAGATGCTGTATGTTTGACATAATTAATAAAAATTGCGATTTTTACTCCCTGGAGCAAATTTCAAAAAAGAACCTATTTACAAAAAACAATATAACATGGTTAGTATGATGGTTAATATGGAGTATGTCTCCCGGACGATGCAATACAGGCCTTACAACGCCTAGGCATGCTGAGTATCAAATTATCAATCTGATCTTGGGGAATATTACACCACTCATCAAGCAATGCCCTCCGAAGTTAAGGTTGACAGGTGGGAGGGAGTTAACGGGCTGCGATTCGTCGGCCAAGCATATCCCACACATGCTCTATTGGATTCAAGTCCGGTGAGTATTCTGGCCAATCCATACGGGTGATATCCTCCAATTGAAGGCATTCATCTACAATGTTTGCACGGTGAGGACGGGCGTTGTCCAGAAATTCAGCACCCATGGCGCCCCGAAACAAACGTACATGTTGTTCCAGCATGACATCCCGATAGATGTGGCCTGTCATCGTTACACTCTGAACATGCAGGTCAGTTTTGGAACCAAGAATAATTCCTCCCCAAACGAGCCATCCTGCACCACCGTAACGGTGTCGTTCGATGGTGTTCTCTTGGTGGTAACGGGTACCTGGCGCTCTCCATATGAAAGTCCGGGAGAATCAGACTGCAAACTAAACCTGGACCCGTCGGAAAACATCACACCAGACCACTGTTGCGGTGTCCACAATGCATGCTCTCTACTCCAGGTTAATCGCAGGCGACAGTGAGTTGCGGTAAGTGGAACACATCTGACAGGCCTACGAGCATAGACCAATGTGCCCTAAGCGTCTGTACACGGTCTGCCTTGAAACTGTCGTACCGGTAGCTGAAGAGAGCTGACGAGATAGGTCTGATGCTGTGCTCCATCTGTTTCTTTTGGCAGTAACTGCTAAATACCGGTCCTCATTCGGCGTTGTAACTCGGGGGCGACCTGTGCTGTAACATCTACTCACATTACCATCATGTTGGAATCGTTGCCAAAGCCTGGAGATGACACTCTGGGTGATTCCAAGTTCCTCGGATTCTTCCAGCTGGGTACGTCCACATTCCAGTCGTCCGATAATTCCACCACGTAAAAAATCATCCAAATGCTTCCTTTGTGCCATAACTATGCGGTTATTGCACTGAAAGGCTTTTAAAGCGCTTGTGAACAATTTTACTTCTTTGCCACCATTCCTTATATACCCCTCTCTTACACTCTCGTCATTGTGACGTACTATCCGCGCCATCTGGTGGTTTCCTATAATTTGCATATTCTTCTTCAAGATGTGTGTGATAATTCTACAGGTGAAATTTTTATTTTAAAGTTCAATTTCTGTGTGATTCTGAATTATCCTTAATTTATGGACATGAGTTTATTTAGCATATTTAGCATTATTAGCATATTTAGCTATTATTTAGTTAATCTACAGACTCGCATCTGAGAGGAAATATATTTAGTGCAACCAGCGTGTATCTGAGTATCGGGTTCTTGGCTTAGAAGTGGAGTCTTTCTACGAATCTATAATTAACTGTCTATAAATGTGCTAAATATTGTATGTTTCTAATTGTATGTGTGTGGTGTTTGTGCGTGTGTCAATAAAGCTGTGAATTCTCCAACCTGCGCCTCAAGTATCTCATCTCAACCACATCCAGTTACAATTTGGGTATTCAGTTTCACCTCTACATTATTTTTTGTTTTTTATTTTTCAGGGTTAGTTCAAGATGAAATGTTTTTGAAAAAATTATGTAGAACAATTATACTCATAACTCTACATTTAAAAGCAAAACAATACAAATACTAGGCCAAAATCAAATACTAAAATTATAAAGTACATTACGCTTTTTATTGGTGAATATTTTGGAAAAAAATAAGTGCATTTAACAGCTTTTGGGATTCCCTTAGAAAATTTCAATATATATATATATATATATATATATATATATATCAATAGCATTTGATATTTCTATAAATAGTGATCCTAAAGATGATAGAATGTGAACTTTTAATATCTTTAAATTTCTCTCTTTATTGAAACAGTGTAACAACAACAAAATGAGTTCTTTTATTGTGATATTATTCCTCGAGCAAAAACCGATATTTTTACTTTTAAACACATAACCCATAAAATTGTATAAGTTATAACATTGCTTTATTTAATTTATAAGTGTATAAAATTTATAGCCAAGAGTTATGAAATATTGAAGCAATATCTGCTTGTTTCTTTGAAACACCCTTATTACTTATTTATGAATTTGGTATTTAAATTTATATTTCTTCCTTATTTTTTTCGAGATAACTATAATAAAAAAATAAATATATAAATATATATATATATATTAAAAATATCCATCAAATGAAAAACCTTCCATCAGAAATTTTGACAAAATTTAAATCAAGTTAAAAAAAAAAATAAAATAAAAAGGTCTTATAAATTTTACATTTAGTTTAATTATTAATTAGTTATTTTTTAAGATGTTAAAAGTTAGTTTTAATTGTTTAAAAGTAAACTGAAACAAAAAATATTTTACTTAATCTGTCGAAATTTTGAGCATCACTCATCAACCAAAGTTATTGCGCTTTGAAAGGAAATCGAAATGCATGTGGTTTCGTTTGACGGCTTTCGGAGAAGAAGAATTTCTGCTCGGTCTAGTGTCGCATTTTTGAAATGTGTCACTAAAATTTTATTATTAAATATTTACTGACAGCAATATCTAGTTAACATATTAGGGCTTTATTTACATGGAATATGTACTTTATTTAACATTCTTAAATATTGCTTAGTATCTCTAATGTTTTGAAAGTTGATAGTAACAATTACATTTAAAAAAAATTCCTTTTAGCACAAAAGCTATATTTATAGATAAACGTTGTACAATTAAATTTTAGAAACTAATTATGTACATCTTTACATTACCATATTTATTATTATTATAAATAATAATAAAATTTACTCATCTAAATGACATATGATGGGCAAAAATTTCACGTTTCCTTTTGATAAAATTTAATACCTGGAATAATAATCAAAATATGTTTGTTTAAACCTTAATGGTTTAATGGATTTCTTTTTAATGTTGAAATAATTACAAATAAATGGTTTCAAATAATTACATATAATTATGTAATACTAGTTCAGATAACCTGACGTCTTACAGTTTCAGAAAATAAAATTTATTAATTCTTTTATTTAGATTCACGTCTAATCACAGCACCATCTTCGCTTTCTTCAGGCTCTATTATTGGTCAGTTTTGACCAATTAGATACATTCCAATTTTCTGATATATTCACATTTTCTATAGATCTACCTGCTACTCTTCGTTTAGAGTCACTTCTGATGTGATTGGATGGTTTCTTTTCTTAGGCGGCATTGCAAAATTTAACAATAAAAATCACTGTGAAGTTCAACGGAACTTTCTCTCTTATAAATTCTTTCTTTCTCCCCCATACTACAGTAGAACCTCGATAAGTCGAAAACCTCCACAACTCGAAAAAAATTTTGTTCCCTTCCCTTCAAGCCCCAAAACCTCCATTATTTGAAATTTCAACCCTCTATATGTCGAAATAATGAGTCAATCCCCACAAGCCATTTTTGTATATATTTTCCCTCCGTAACACGAAAAAAAAATTGGACCTGCGTATCTCGAACATTAGCAATGTTTGATTTTACAACCTTTACAACTCGGTCATTTGAAATTATTTCGGAATTATTTTGATTTTTTTATTGTAGTACATAATATAAGTTTTAAGATGCAAATAAACATGTTTATTACCTCTGTAACTTGAATTCTTATTTATCTTACCTCCCTAACTCAAAATAAGTTAGGAAGAATCTAGACCTCTACAAGTCGAATATTTCCTTACAAAAATCAGCGTAGGTCGAAATCCTCCATAAGTCGCAAACTCTCTAACTCGAATATTTGGCATCTCCCTTGAAGTTCGACTTACTGAGGTTCTACTGTATATCTCTCAACTCTTGAACGCACCCTTATAACAATCAAATTTCGAATATCCGGAGAGTGAAGTATTCCGGTCAAAAGAAGGACTGGCTCGCCCATTTGATAACTTCTACAATAAAGGAGAAAACACTCAAGAGGTCACAAAGATAACGGCAACTGGCCAATAATTAATTTTTATTGCTATACTATTAGTTAATAAAGATATTTTATTTCTATGGCTTCCATTTTTTTTTTATGTTTAATTTTGTAATATGCTACATAATTATTGGACACTAATGGTTTTAGTTCTAAGCTAACCCTGTACATTGAAATCAAAGACATGTATTTCCGACATACATAAAAATGTCAACAAATATATGGCTTATTGTGATTTACTATAAGCGGGATGTAAATTACCACTGGCCATTTATGCAGGTAAAAATTTTCGACATTTATACAAGTTTAAATTGCCCATTTGTACATGTTAATTTCCAATCGGCCATTTCTATAAGTTTACATTGCCCATTTAGACAGGTTAAATTGCAATCGACTATTTCTAAGAGTTTAAATTAGTTATTTATACAGGTTAAATTCTCATCGGCCGTTTTTACAAATTTAAATTGGTCATTTATACAGATTAAATTCTCATTGGCAATTTATGTAGGTTAAAAAAATAGGGCATTTCGACAAGTTTAAATTGCTCATTTATATATTTATACTCATTTATATAGTTATTATTGACCAATCTCGACCTATTAGATACATTCCGACTTTTGATATCTTCACAATTTCTATAGATCTACCTGCTGCTCTTCGTTTACAGTCGATTCTGTCTGATTGAGTAGTTTTCTTTTCTTAGGCGGTATTGCAAACCAATGTGAAGTTCAACAAAATGCTCTCCTCTATAAATACTTTCTTTCTCCCCTATACTATATCTCTCACCTACTGAAATCACATTCTATGGTTATCAAATTTTGAACATTCGGAGACGAGAAAGTAAAGAAAAGAAATTTAAATTTAGAACCATTGTTTACCTTCGATCATTTCAATAAGTTTAAATTGGTCATTTATACAGATTGAATTCCGTCGGCCATTTCTACAAGTTTAAATTCCCCATTTATACAGGTTAAGTTCCCATCAGTCATTTCTACATGTTTAAATTGGCCATTTATAAAAATTAAATTATCATCGGCCATTTATAGAGGCTAAATATTTTTCATACAGCCTATGTTGGTCACTTATATAGGGTTAAAAGTCAAATAATCTTTAGTATTGCTTCAAAAGCTGCAAAATATGTATCCTTTGTAATGTCCAAGACGTCTCTGTAACAAACACATTATTCGCTTTCTAAAATAGAATATCCCAATACAACGGTTGAGGAAGTAACGAAAGGAACCGAGCCTCTTTGAAGCAGATGAATCAATACACAGATAATTATCCTCATGATATGGCATTGTTGCACCTAAGTGTCGGTTCTTGGTTATTGAACATAAACCTCTACGTCTTTCCTTAATAAAGCGTGAAGACCTTCTGACCTTCCAAAACCCAAAGCATGAGTTCTTATTTGTCAGTGGTGTCACAAACTAGCCATTCCTTCCGTTCGCATTGTGGCTACTCCCCCATTCAAAAGTGGGCCACACAAGAAGACGTCGCTTTTCCCCTCTTTGGCAGTAGATGAATGAAAACACCGAACTCATGTGAATAATTGGCTGCTTTCATGTCATTGTTAGAAAGAAGGCATTATGTACTGAGCCAACTTTCCACGTGTTCTGTGATCACACAAAAGGTGAAACCTGGTAGAGAGATTGATGACATCAAAATTATAGTGCCAAACATCGGCTAGCCTTGCAGAAGAGCTTTGCCATCTTTAGGGGGCTGTCCAAAGTTACGGGATCTTTGCTCTTTGCCAAACTTTGCAAGCTCCTGACGACAATGTAGGCGTCAAAGAACAAAGGAGTATTGGAGTATTCTAGAAAAATCAACCCCATTGCATCGATTTTAATATTTACAGATAACACATAATTTTCTTATAGGAGAAATTAAGAAAAATGGATTAAATCCTGATAACTTAAGGATTCAGTTGTGAAGGTAAAGAGGAATAACTGCTCCATAAATCAACGATCTCCAAACTTTTTTGATCGCGTGTGTGTTGATGTTGACTTTATGTGTGTTGAAAATCCAATTATTTATTATAAATATATATTTTTTTATATACAATGGCAAGTGTACAGGACAACTGATATTATAAATACAAAGAACGAGATAGAAACAAATGACATCAGTTAATCCATCAACTCAAGTCTGGCAATCCAAGTAACGCTTCCATAAAAAAACAGGAGGCAGTGGAGAACAGGAAGAAAGATGATACATTTCCATTTCTTCCTGGTTATCACACAGGAGACAGAGAGGGTCAGGAGTCAATTTAATTCTGTGAAGGTGTTTGCAATCGATACAAGGTGTGTTGAGACAATCGTTACCACAGAAAAGCAGTAGCAATGCCCCCGATGATAATGGGACAAACCACCTGAGTTCCACTGCAGAACTCTAAGAAACTCACACTGAGAGCCAGACTGAAGCCTGTGTTTGTAGTTCATTTTGCCTTATCAGACGTTGCCCGGAGTGCACCACGAGGAGGTAGAACTACATTGCACTCAATTTTAAATAATATGCATGTATTTAAAATTGAGTGACCGCATTATTTCAGTAATATCCGAAGAATCTGATTTGAGGCCCTCTGTGAATATACAATTGGTTTTAACAGTAGCTTATTTCTGTAATTGGTTTTAATTGTTGTCATTGCAGAAAATGTTATTTCACACATGTATTTAGAATTCAATAGTAAGATTGGTTTCTTTGTCGTGCTTACTAAAACTTGATATTCTGTTGTCAAACCCATCCACCAATTATGAAGAGATCTTTCTTCAAATTAAGCTTGCAACGTTTTCTCAAATGTCATATTTGGCGGCGCACACAATTCTGTCATACCTATGGCACAAAAAAACGAATATGATTCAATGGAAATCGCGAGCAAATTTAGTACCATGGAGATATTTTTGTCCGCCACCCTGCATTTAAGGATATTTTTTTAATTATAAAAGTGAGTCAAGCAAGCACTTTTTTCGTAGTTAACATTAATATGCAAGATTTGATCAAAATTTTTAAAAAAGAGCTTGAAAATTAATTTAATTCACAATAAATAGTTGGATGAAAATGGCATACATGGCATTTTATTATTATTATTATAAACTTTTATTGTCTGAAGAACTATTTTTATCTGTGGAAAGGTTATTCTTGCAGTATAAATAACACAGTCAACTTAGATTGTCCTTAAATGTAGACACACTCCTACAGTAAAGAGAAGAATTAAAAATGTCAAAATTTTGATAAAGATGACCCCTTTCTGTCAGGACAAGAATCTCTCATCCGTCATATTTTGATTGATGAAACTTTTGAGCGGTCGAACCATATAATAGTAATATAATAGATGGTCGCAAACATACTCTTCAAGTGACTTTTGCTTTGTAATTTAGCATATGCGATGACAGCTTGGCGCCATTTGGTAACACTATTTACTGTTGGCCATTAATATTCTATGCTGTCATCGGGAGAAAAAGATCTACTATCCTACAATGATTTTCAAAAGAAATGGTAAGTATTTTAACTGTAAAATAAATGTAAATTTAATTTTTGTAAATAGTTGGCATTTATATCTTATAAATAAATTTTTATTTTCCATCCAAAATTATTCAAAAATAAAAAATTCATTTATATGAACAGTTTTATTACAGTTCATACAAAATGATCAGAGTTACTATAAACAAAATAACATTTCTTGTTATTATTATTATTTTTTCTTAGTAAACACATAGTTAAATGTGTGTGACTTGAGAAGAATTTCAGGCAGAATTATTCAAAATCGCTTTGTAACAGGTTTTCTAAATTTGTAACACGTGTAATACAATTTAAGTGGTCAACGTTTGGTACAAATAGTTTAGTGTCTACCTTTGGTTTTAGTTTGTACCACGTGTGGTAAAAATTTAGTGGTCAATGTTTGGTACATATGGTTTAGTTTTGTATCACATGTGTAGCAAATTTAATGGTCACTATTGGGTACATATGGTTTAATTTGTACCTTTAGTTTTAGTTTACCATATGTGGTACAAATTTAATGGTCAATTGGTCATATTTAATGGTCAAAGAAATATATGTTATTCCAATAATATATGTAACTAGCTTTCAAAATGAAGGCGCCAGGGAAAAGGAGCCAAGGGGTTAGGCAGCTCCAACTTTAGTATGAAAAGAATGGGGAATGTCAGCCCCAACTTTTTCTTACTTTAGAATAGGGGGTCTGGCTCTATTATATTACTACTCAATGGAACGAATCGAAAATGAGAAATGGATATTATTTATGATAATGTTTCGCTCCATTGTGACGGCTACGCTGTTCATATACAAGTCGTCGTGTCTTTACTGTTTCTGGAAGTATCGTTGACAATAACGGATGAACTGCTACTGAGATAGTAACAGATAATGATAGGGATAGCTGCTGGCGGAACTAAGCTGTCGCTCTAGCTGCTATTTGTAAAAACTTTCTTGCAGTATTCTTGTCATTTTCACTGTAGCTGACAAAATGGATTGAAAAGAATTCGAAGTTCAGCAAGTTCTTTGACATTCGATATTTCAGGACTAATTGCCATATTATATTATGGTACTGATTACGACTAGTGTCATTATATAACATGGCAACTATTTCGATAGTTGCTATATTATATAATGGTACTAATCAAAGCATTCGCTTTCGAATTTTATCATATGGATTCGGGCGTGTGTTGATTTTGATTGCCACGTTTTCTCGATTTTGCGTTCTGTGTTGATTTAACTGTCAATTTTCATTTCAGTGCAGGTAAAACTCATCAATTTGCATATGATTCATAACGATTTTTCAGAAAAAATCGAATCACGAAAGCAACTCGTTCCTTTTTTCAAAGATTAACGCTCGGATATATTTTTACTAGCAATAGAATAGCTTGACACAACTTGTTTTTTAACTATCATTGTATATTAATTTTCTTTTTCACTGTGTGTTTATCAATACAAAAATTCAATTCAATAATTTTTCAATGCATAAAGTTCGATTTTGTAGTTGCTGGAATGACGGAATACTTAGTTCGGAATCTGTCTCTTCTTCTTCTTCCTAACACTCCAACAGATCCGATCAGACACCGCAGTCCACCAACGATTGATTTTTAATGTCCTGAGATCTGCTTCTACGCAGTCTCATCTTGTGCAAGGTCTACTTCCCTTCCTGGTACCCTCTACATTTGCAAAAGTCACATTTTTAATGCAGCTCAAGCAGTCTGCCTACTGGCAGATTTCAAAACAGAACATGTTTTTCTTTTAACCGAGGTCAACCCTACACGCAACAGTCATATTAGACGACTTATGGTTTAAAGTGAATTTCGACCACTACAAACATCCATGTTATCGCCTTGACTCGTAACCGAAACCTGTGGCCCCGAGAGCTAGTCACTCGGTCATCAGTACCCCATATTATATTCTACACAATAAATTGTCTTTGAAATAATATGTGTAAATAATAATAAATAAAGGAAAACGTAAGAGTAAAAAATAATAATTAAAATGCATTATTTTTTATTATTATTTAAAAATAATAACCACATTAAATGATAATAATAATAAATGTAAAATAATAATATAAATAAAGGAAAAAAATAATAATATTAATAAAATTAATAATATTATTACTTTAATAATAATATTAATAAAAATAATATTAATATCAAAAAGTAAAAATAGCTAACTTTTGATGTGAAAATATAAAAAAAAGTTGAAAACGAGGGATTTTCCGAATATTTTCTCAATCACACTGCGATAAGTGTTTCCACTTTTAGAACCATTGCCATTGACCACCGAGGTGCACTGTTTGGGAACTACTGTTATAGATGTTTTCCATTTAAACCATCTAAATTACTTGATACTCTAACAATTCTTTTTCTGTGTATGTGTGCGTGTGAAAACTCTCAGAACCACTGTTATTCACACGTGTACTTGGACCGCACAAATTCCGAACTTACTTACCTTTTATTCCTCCTCACAATGAAACTTACAGGCGAAAGCTGGTCTCATTCCAAATCATTTAGCAACACAGCGGGGAACTCGGGAACTAATCTCAGAGTAACTCCCCAAATGAAGAAGCCACGGTTTATAAATGCAATCTTTATTTTGGGCGAGTAGCAGAGAAAGTAATCCTTTTTCAGACAACATTCTTTCCCCATTCTCCACTCCACTCCTTCCTTTTCTCTCTTTTTTTCTGCTTTTGCACTGGTAGGAGTGGGACACTTCAGTTAAAATTTGTTCAATAGAGCGCGAAATTGAAATCAGCGTTGCTTTCAAGAGATTACACACAACATAGCTACTGGTCTTAACCCATTGACACCAAAATTAGATCTTTGGAAAGCAAGGGTTAAGTACCACTTCATAAAAGGTATTTTCCCTTCCCTTGCCACTGGTTTTTGTATTCAAAGCACGAGGAAACTCATTGAAAGTGAAATATACGGTAAATCTTTCATAGGGTAAATAGGTGTAATAATAATGATCATCATCATAGCTTCTTGTAATACATTCAAAAAAATTTATTTTTCATTTTTTTAATGTGCTTAGAAAACTTATTTGCTCAGTGTTGGTTCATTTGTTCAATCATTGTTGGTTCAGTTTTCCATTTATTGTTAGTTCATTTGTTCATTCAATGTTGGTTCATTATTTATTCATTAATGTTGGTTTATTATTTATTCATTCATTGTTGGTTCATTTGTTGTATCATTTGGTAGGAATGTCGTACATAATGCACAAAATACACTATGTCATGAAAATGATCTAATAATTGTTCATTCAATGTTGGTTCATTATTTGTTCATTGTTCATTAATTGGTGATTCATTTGCTCATTCAATGTTGGTTCGTTATTTGTTCATTATTTCATTATTGTTTCCGTTAAACGTATATTAGACAGGATTAAAAAAAAAAAAATCATATATATTTCAAATGAATACAAAAATAATTTGCAACGAATGATATATATACATAATAAAACAATACAAGTAATTCAAAACTGATTCAAACTGATGCCATTAAGAAAATTAATCGTGGTTATTATTATATAGAAAAAAATATATAGGAAAAAAATTTTTTTTTCATATACGAAAAAAAATTACGAAAATATAACAGTTTTAAATGTGAATGATAATCAGACATACTAATTGTTTTTCAAAAGCATATTTAACTAAATATTCTATTTTTCAAATTATTTGATCACTCACACGTTGGTTGGTTGTTTAATTGAAAAAGAACTAATAAAAATTTGTTGGAAATTTTTTGCCTATACACAATATTAACGAATAGAGAGAGAAAAAAAATAGTACGCTAAACATTATAGTTTGGAGTTACATTGACAAAGCCATATATACAAATATCCATTTATATACATACATATAAATATATATATATATATGTGTGTGTGTGTGTCTGTATATAAATGTATATATATATATATAATGCTTCTTCTGGGTAATCAGAAAATAGCCCATCCGTCTGAAAGTTGCAAAAAATCATCGAAGTTATTTAAAAATATTGAATGGGTGATGTGAATAGAAAAAAAAAATTCTGAAAAAAAATCCATAAGGAAAAAATGAGATATGCTCTCTTTAAAGCTATCGACCATCACACATTTAAGTTGTCTTATATGAATAAGATACATTATTGTAAAGGCTAATTTCATTTCATTCGTTTACTTGTTAAATTTTGAATTTTTTTTTATTTTCTATAGCCTCAATCTAAGAGCAGTTTTTATCCCTGTAATTTAAAATTGTAGGAAAACGGTTGCTAGATATTAAAAAAACTTCTAATCACCGGTTATCAAATTTTTAAAAAGTAAACACATCCTTAAATCGCCATAAATGAAAATAGTTTCTTCTGAAATAAAGCTTTAATCAACGATATTGTTGATCAGATTTGGTTTGATTTGTCACTCTACTGTTATTTTATGCACATTTTAGGCTAATTAGACCGGGACTTACTGTTTGATGTGGATTCCGAATCACTACAACTACACCACATCACTGTGCCTAAAGCTAATTGCCCCTTTACAGTTTGGGAATGATGTGGGTAAGAGAAGTCTGGGTGGGCTCTATGACGCTCTACGGTAATATGAGACGGGACCTACGGCTTAAAGTGGATTCCGCACTACAAACACTGCCATTATTCAAACCCGAAGCCTGTGTTACCAATGGGTAGAGCTCTAGTCAATTGACCATCCAGCCGCCTATTGTTCATTAGAGATGATGGAATATCAGTATCATTCATAACAATATTGGGTTAAAATCTAGGATCCTGTACCCTTTGTGCCAAACACATCGCCAAGTTGCCAAGTCGGTAAGTAAGCATAGAAATTAATGGGCCAGGTAGTTTGCGCGGTAAAATGATATTACGCCAAAATCCTTTACTGTGTTGCCAAATCGCCAAGTAAACAGACAAAAAGGTTGCCTAAGTTCGGTGTCATTGTAAAGTGCTATTTCCCCAAAATTTATAGCCAAACAGTGCTTTTACGCCAACATTAGCAGCCAAATAGCTATTACGTCAAAGTTTATTCCTGAAAAGGCTTTGAAGCCAAAGTTTATCGCTTTAACGCCAAATATTATCACTATCCTGCCAAAATTTTAATCCTCGAAATGGAAAATTTAATGCTTTATCGCCAACATTTATTGCTTTATAGCCATTTTTCACTAAGCAAATTTTGTTATATAACTTCTTTAAAGCCAAAAAATGCTTTATCGCCAATATTTATCGCTTTATAGCAAAATTTTTTCATTAAGTGAATCTTGTTTTTTGAGGCGCTTTTACGCCAAAAGTTAATGCCTTATCGCCAAATTTTTATCACTAAAATTTTTTATCTCTGGAATACTTTTGCGTCAAATGAAACCGCTTTTACGCCACAATTTAGCGCTATTATGCCAAAAAAATTATATCTAAAATGCCTTTACGCCAATTAATATCGCCAAATTTTTACCACTATTATGTCAATTCTGTAATGTTTTCTTTTTACGTCACATATTGCCGCTTTAACGCCAAAATATATCATTATTTTGTCAACATTTTATTCCTAAATTGCTTTCACACCAAATTAAATCGCTTTATCGCCAAATTATTATGTGGAATTTTATTTTGCTAAGTCACAAAAAAGTATCGTTTAAACAAAGATAATAATCGCTGTTAATTGATAAAATTTCGATACGATAAAATTTCACCAAAGTTATTCGCCAATTCTTTTTTTTTTTTTTTTTTTTTTTTTTTTTTTTTTAATGTCATAAAATAAGTCATGTTCTTTACGAAGCCGAATTCGAATGATAAATTAATATTAACAAAAGATAAAAAAGAAGAAAAACTAGAGAATAACTTACCTTTTATTGTGGTATGTCCTTCCTCTGTGGTGGAAACAAACATTTTATTCCATCGGTGAAATCATAAATTATTTTGCGGATGTCACATTTGTGCTGGCGCCGCCACATGCACTCTGCCAGATAATTATCAAATGTTCCGGACACATTATTTTATTAATATTAATTTATTTTAATTATTAAAAATTTAAATTGTAACGTTCTAAAAAGCTAAAGCTTCAAATATTCCGAGCGAATTCGAATTACAGTTGCCACAAAATCCTAACTAAACGAGCATCTTTAAAAAGGAAATTAATTATTTAAGAATAAAATATAAGTTATTAATAAATAAAAAAATCGTTTTTCTTGTTTGTTTCTTACTTTCCTGAGTGGCAACTTCATAAATATTGTTTATGTTCTGAATCAGTGACCGACGTACGTTGTAAGAATAAGTTCGGAATAATCAGTAATTTATTGGAATACTAATTTAAAAGAATATATATTTCTGTTCTTATTTACTGCAAATAAGTATTCTGCAAATAATAATATAATCACAATAACAATAAATAGTCATTATATTGTTTGGAAAATGAAGCTACGAATTCCTCTAATTATAGTATTGCAACCCTAAAGAAATTGGCGGAAAATTGGCGAAATATTCAGGGTTGCAATACTATAATTAGAGGAATTCGTAGCTTCATTTTCCAAACAATATAATGACTATTTATTGTTATTGTGATTATATTATTATTTGCAGAATACTTATTTGCAGTAAATAAGAACAGAAATATATATTCTTTTAAATTAGTATTCCAATAAATTACTGATTATTCCGAACTTATTCTTACAACGTACGTCGGTCACTGATTCAGAACATAAACAATATTTATGAAGTTGCCACTCAGGAAAGTAAGAAACAAACAAGAAAAACGATTTTTTTATTTATTAATAACTTATATTTTATTCTTAAATAATTAATTTCCTTTTTAAAGATGCTCATTTAGTTAGGATTTTGTGGCAACTGTAATTCGAATTCGCTCGGAATATTTGAAGCTTTAGCTTTTTAGAACGTTACAATTTAAATTTTTAATAATTAAAATAAATTAATATTAATAAAATAATGTGTCCGGAACATTTGATAATTATCTGGCAGAGTGCATGTGGCGGCGCCAGCACAAATGTGACATCCGCAAAATATTTTATGATTTCATCGATGGAATAAAATGTTTGTTTCCAGAGGAAGGACATACCGCAATAAAAGGTAAGTTATTCTCTAGTTTCTTCTTCTTTTTTATCTTTTGTTAATATTAATTTATCATTCGAATTCGACTTCGTAAAGAACATGACTTATCTTTTGACATTACAAAAAAAAAAAAAAAAAAAAAAAAAGTGGCGAATTAGCGAATAACTTTAGCGATATATTATCGTATCGAAATTTTATCAATTGACAGCGATTATTATCTTTGCTTAAACGATACATTTTTGTGACTTAGCAAAATAAAATTCCACATATTAATTTGGCGATAAAGCGATTTAATTTGGTGTGAAAGCAAATTAGGAATAAAATGTTGACAAAATAATGATATATTTTGGCGTTAAAGCGGCAATATGTGACGTAAAAAGAAAACATTACAGAATTGACATAATAGTGGTAAAAATTTGGCGATATTAATTGGCGTAAAGGCATTTTAGATATAATTTTTTTGGCATAATAGCGCTAAATTGTGGCGTAAAAGCGGTTTCATTTGACGCAAAAGTATTCCAGAGATAAAAAATTTTAGTGATAAAAATTTGGCGATAAGGCATTAACTTTTGGCGTAAAAGCGCCTCAAAAAACAAGATTCACTTAATGAAAAAATTTTGCTATAAAGCGATAAATATTGGCGATAAAGCATTTTTTGGCTTTAAAGAAGTTATATAACAAAATTTGCTTAGTGAAAAATGGCTATAAAGCAATAAATGTTGGCGATAAAGCATTAAATTTTCCATTTCGAGGATTAAAATTTTGGCAGGATAGTGATAATATTTGGCGTTAAAGCGATAAACTTTGGCTTCAAAGCCTTTTCAGAAATAAACTTTGACGTAATAGCTATTGCGCTGCTAATTTTGGCGTAAAATCATTGTTTGGCTATACATTATGGCGAAATAGCAGTTTACAATGACACCGAACTTCGGCAACCATTTTGTCTGTTTACTTGGCGATTTGGCAACACAGTAAAGGATTTTGGCGTAATATCATTTTACCGCGCGAACTACCTGGCCCATTCATTTCTATAGTTACTTACCGACTTGGCAAGTTGGCGATGTGTTTGGCACAAAGGGTACAGGATCCTAGATTTTAACCGCAATTTTAAGCAAAAACTACCGCAGTCATCTTTAATCCTTTTGTGACTTTTACATTTATTGTGGTTAATGCCACAAAGAAGCCATGCGATGAATTGGGATTTAAATCTTTCTTTATAGAGAGGTTCATTTATATTTCTTTACCTTTCCGCCTTTCCCTTATCAACCAATAGAAAATATCTGTGAGCATCTGCATTAGGAATTCTTCAGTGAGTTATTCTCGAATAAGCAAGACCGGATTATAAAAAAAAGTAACATGTAATCCATCTCACTTCTTTGTATGGATTTTCTGTTTTCTGTAGAAGAAATTCGAATTAATTCTTTTTTAAACGTATTGTAGCAGATTGTAATTCATCTCCATTACTCAGATTTAACAATACCAGAATGTTCCATTGGGGCTGTGAGGTTTTTATCATAAATAAAATGGCAAGTTCGCATAAGCAAATGGGACCACCAGCATCAACAAGACGCATTATCAATAGAAACTGCAACCCTTTGACTGTACTCCCCGACTATACATCCGAAAAGTAGGGACCATATCAAAGTATCTAAATGCGCATAATACAAAAAAATGTAATTTTCGTATTTTTAACGCGTTTAGAAAGCTTATTTGTTCTTTGTTGGTTCACTTTTTCCTTCATTGTTGGTTCATTTGTTCCTTCATTGTTGGTTCATTTGTTCCTTCATTGTTGGTTCATTTGTTCCTTCATTGTTGGTTCATTTGTTGGATATTCCATAAGAAAATTTACAATTGCAGCTACTGAATTTTTGTAAATGACCTTTAGATACTTTGATATGGTTCCTACTTTTCAGATGTATAGCCTTGAAGTACAGTCAAAGGTCTGCAGTTTCTATTGATAATGATACCACTGCATCTTTTTCATGCTGGTGGTCCCATTTGCTCAAGCCAACTTGCCATTTTAGTTATGATAAAACCTCACAGCCCCTGTGGAACATGTGGTACTGTTAAATCTGAGTAATGGAGATGAATTACAGTCTGCTACAATACTTGAAAAGTGTCACTCATTTGAACTAGGTTACATTTGTCAAAAAAATTCTCAGGGTTCACAGAAAATTTAAAAAAAAAAGCATAAATGATGTTTGGAAAATCAAAACTTTGGTATTCCTCTATATATTGATTTATCAGAGAATAAATATATTGTATTTGCTTTTTGAGGCATTTGCATTTTGAAATAATGTTTTTATTATCTAAACAAAAGAAATGAAATAAAACGCGTTATAATAAAAATATTTGTTGCAACATATCTTACTTTCAACATATATTCCTTTCCACTTGTTGAAATTTCCTAGCATTTTGAATTAAAGTTTTTTATCATATAAATAAAAGAAATGAAATAAAACAAAGCACATTATAATAAATATATCCCTTTCAACACATATATTCCATTTAACTTGTTTAAATTTCCTTGGCATTTTGAATTAATGTTTTTTTTATTATATTAGAAAGAGAAATGAAGTAAAACAAAGCAGTTATAATAAATATATTCTTTTCAACGAATACATTACTTTCACTTTGTTGAAATTTCCTTAACATTTTCAATTAATGTTTTTTTTTATATAAACAAAAGAAATATAAAATAAAACGCGTTATAATGAATATATTCCTTTCAGTTTATTGAAATTTTCTCAGCATTTTTAATTAAAGTTTATTTTTTATATAAACAAAATAAATGAAACAAAAGAAAGTGCGATATAATAAATAAAATAATAAAATAAAATATAATAATAAATAATATAAAATAATAAAATCAAACCAAGCACTTTATGATATATTCCTTTCAACGTCACAATTTCCTTAACATTTTGAATTAATGATTTTTTTATTACATAAACAACAGAAATATAAAACAAAACGCGTTATAATGAAGATATCCCTTTAAACGAATATATTCCTTTCGACTTGTTGAAATTCCCTTAACATTTTTCATTAAAGTTTTTTGTTATATAAACAAAAGAAATGAAATAAAACAAAGCACGATATAATAAATATATTCCTTTCAACTTGTTGAAATTTCCTTAACATTTTTAATAAAAGTTTTTAAAAAGTCAGAGACCTGTCACACATTACCGCCAAACAATCCTTGCCACCACGCTGTGGCCGGACCAACATTATTTCCAACCCACATTTCTGAAATCGGGCATTACACTTCTAAAGTAAAATATTATCTACAATTTTATAAATTACTTAAAGTTATTTATTACTTACAATCTATCTACTGGTTATTTATTATCTACTATTTATTTATTATTTACTATTTATTTATTATCTACTATTTATCTACTGTTTAATTATTTAATATCTTTATCTTATTTATTTTATTTATTTAATAAATCCATAATTATTAAAATTTGAAATACCGATATTAAAAATGCGACATCTAAAAAACAATCTTTAAATAATTATAAATTATTGATAAAACTATATATAACTTTGGGTTGCGGGATTTTTCGTGTCCTTGATCAGTTTTTCGTTTCCTTGACTATTTTCAAAGTTTCTTATTGGTTTATTTAAATTTCATTCACTTGATTTTTATAAAATCATTCGAAATTCAATAGTTTTTTTTAAAATTTTTTCACTTGATTTCTTTTATAAAATCGTTCGGAATTCTATAATTTTTATTTATTTTTTTTTTAATTTCTTTCACGTGCTTTTTTATACAATAGTCTGAAATTCAATAGTTTTTTATTTATCTTTTTTAAATTTCTTTGTGTTTTCTTATAAAATATTTTGAAATCCAATAGTTTTTATTTATTTATTTATTTTTAGATTTCTTTCACTTGATTTTTTATAAAATCGTTTGGAATTCTATAGATTTTTATTCGTTTATTTTTTTAATTTCTTTCACGTTTTTTTTAATAAAATCGTTTGAAATTCAATAGTTTTTTTAAATTTATTTTTTATATTTTTGTTTTTTTATTTTTTTTTACTTGATTTTTTATAAAATCGTTCGGAATTCTAAAGTTTTTATTTATTTATTTATTTTTTTAAATTTGTGTCACGTGCTTTTTTATAAAATAGTTTGAAATTCAATAGTTTTTTTATCTTTTTTAAATCTCTTTGTGTTTTCTTATAAATCGTTTGAAAGTCAATAGTTTATTTATTTATTTTTAGATTTCTTTCACTTGACTTTTTATAAAATCGTTTGGAATTCTATAGATTTTTATTCGTTTATTTTTGTAATTTTTTTCACGTTTTCTTAATAAAATCGTTTGAAATTCAATAGTTTTTTTAATTTATTTTTTATATTTTTTTATATTATGTTTTTTTTTCAATTTTGAACGTTAACTGACGAATATAATTTATTGCCTGAATTTGACTTATTGATAGTTTTTCTTTCTTTGTTTGTTTAAGATTGCTGTTACGCATTTTGTTCTTACATTAAAACTGTATTATCTTATAACTGTATTTAGACAAAGCCGAATAATTTTTTTTTTTTTTTTTTTTTTTGGTGGCTACCGATATTAAAATTGTACCAAATAATGAATTATTTATTATAAATACTTATTATTAATGAAATAATTTAATTTATTTTTAATTGCATTACATTGTAGAAGATGTATATATAAAAAACATTGTAGAAGATTACCTGAAGGTAGGCCTGTTCAACAGTGCCTCTTATTTTTTTATGGAAGAGCTACTGGATTGCCAGACTTAAGTTGATGGATTAACTGATGTGATTGATTCTATGTATTTTCTTTTATATCTGTTGTCCTGGAAATAATAATAATAAAAAACCATTGTAATAGATAAGCCTTATATTTGAAAGTCGAGACGACAAATTGATGGGGCTATTATGCTCATTTTGTATGCGTCTCTTTCTTTGTATGCATCTCTCATTTTGTATGTATCTCTATTTTTGGGCCTTCACTTTCTGTTTGCATTTAGAGGAGGTTTCAATAATAGAGAGTTTTTGCATACCATATTTTGGACATCCGTTAGCTTTTTCACCCTAGCGCGCATGCTCATTGGAGATTCCGCATGCGTATCTGTAATAATATTTCCTATGAGCATGCGCGCTAGGGAGAAAAAAATAACGGACGTCCAAAATACGGTATGCAAAAACTCTCTAATGATCGCTTCAAAAAGCTACTGTTGTCGATTGTTTGTCGTGCTTTGAATTGCTTCGCAGTGACTCCGTCCCTATTCAGATTTGAATTCTGATTACAGTAAAGATTTAAAATTCTGTATTTACTGAGCCAAAACTGGCGCCAAATCGTCAATGATGAAAGGAAAGAAAGAGCGTGGTTATATATAAGCCCAAGTACCTGAAATAGATCGCGGACGTATAGATACCTTTAACAAGATGTCATATTAAAAAGATAAGTATGTATCAAATTTGTCATCATTGTAAGTCCAAGTCCATAAATATCTTCTAAGAAAGTGCTACATCAAGACATTTATAAGAAGCAGATATTCCTCTCACATTTCGCAGTGACGCCGGTCTTATTCAGATCTGAATCTGATTGCAATAAAGATCTAAAATTTTTTACTTCTTCAGCCAAAATTGGCCCCAAATTGTCAAATAAACAACAATGAAATTAAAGAAAGAGCTTGGCTATATATAGTAAGCCTAGGTACCTGAAATACACAGTCCAGTCCCATTACTGTAACCACCACCTACTTTCGACTTCAACCTGAAATAACCAATCACAAAAGGCAGTTGGCTTGCAGTGTAGTGTATATAAAGAATTCCACACTCCACTTAAAGCCAGAATATACAAGAGTGCATATTCTGGCTTTTGACAGGTGGTCACATTAATGTGACTGGACAGTGTATATAAGGAGAGTGTATTGAAACCGTTAAGAGTTAGTTGTCCGCCTACTAAATGGATTAGTAGGTATCAGATTTATCATTGTACGTCCAAGTCCATAAATATCTTCTAACAAAGTGCTACGTCAAGTCATTTATAAGGTATGGCAGAACGAAACCCTTATTCTCACACGCTTTTGGAAAGGCCAAGCCCGTGATTGAGTTAGAATTTCCAGGGGGGTCTAGTCCCATTGAAAGGGTTGTTCCAGGTAGTGTCGTCCTTTTGTAAGTTTTCCATTCCTGTAGGGTAAGACCTGATCTTGATTTATGTCTCGTAATGGACTAAAATTCTTTGTAAAAGGAATAGGAATGAAGTTGAGAATGCTTTGTGCAAGTCTAGAAAATTTTGTGTCTGACATCATTAAGTATCTTCGGTGATATAGTTGACAAAAGAGTTGGGGGCTTGTTATCTCCAGGCTGTCAACTCCGCCCACTGCCGAAGAAGACACGAACGCGAAGGGGGAAAATAACACGTTTTCGTATTTTCGTAAAAGGGGATTGGAACTAAATTCCATAGATTTCGGTTTAGAAATAAATAAAATGAAAAAAGAAAGTGCTGTTTTTTTTTTTTTTTTTTTTTTTTTTTTTTATCCCCTACCTTATACGATGTACAATTGGCAAATGTTTTAGACCAGATCGGATCGGTGTGCTTGCAGTGGGTTCCCTCCCATGTGGGCTTCTATGGAAATGAAATTGCTGATCTGCTCGCTAGGGAAGGCTGCGAACTTCCCAAAGCTTCTTCATCCAATCCGTTAGCTTCAGAGGTTCATTCCATGACTTTAGCCAGAGGGAATACAGCTTGGAGGTCGCCACCAATTCATGCGTGGTACGCCGCTAAATATCCTGGTATGTCCTCGCAGTGCTCCTGTCCTAGATCTGCTCAAACGGCTTTAGCTAGGCTAAGGACTGGCCAACTAAGAGTTTGACCTTCAATGGAGACGAGAAGACATATACCCTTTGTCATTGTTCGGCCATCGCGTCTCCCTCTCATCCCATCGATTGTTTTAGGATTCTAAATCAAGAGGGTAAGCAACAACACAATTGGCAAATGTAAGATGAGGAAAACATAAATATGAAAAAAAAAAAAAAAAAAAAAAAAAAGTATTACGGCGAAAGTAGTACTTTTGTTAATGTAAAGTATTTGTCGATTTAAATTATTTTTTTATACTAATTTTTTTTTTTATTTTATATTTTTTTTTTATTATATAATTTTGAGTGTTGAGGACATTTGTCAAATTGAACAGTAAGTTTTACTTTTAAATAAAAATAATATTTAAAAAAAAACATTATTATTATTATTATTTTTACATAATAATATTTTTTATTTATATAATATTTATTTATTATATATAGTTAAAATAATATTTAATTTTATTTAATGTTGTTGTTGTTGTTATCGTGTCCATGAATTTAAAATATAATTATCAAAGCTAGATCAAGTCAAAAGTCTTCACGATAGCGGCCGCTAGCAATGGCGCCGCTTTACTATACGGGACTTACTCTTATGTTGGCCTTGATTGGCACCCTACACAATTGCAAAACATGGGGAGTGAGTGCTGAGCACTCTAGAATGTGCTCAGGTGTTGCTTTGGGGCAATTTCTGCAGGGGATGTATTCCCTGGTCTTGTCTGGGTGAATCTTCATCCCTCTGTAATGATTAGTTCTGAGTCTGCTAATAACTGATGTCAACTTCCTAGACAGTTGAGGTCCGTGATGAGTGGCTTCTTAAAGTTATGAGGAATGAGTCGGCTTTTGGTAACTGCGTTAGCATCTGCAAGTGTGATGGTAGTCCTGGGTTGATCATTGTCCCTGGCTTCTTTGGCTAAAGAATCAGCGCATTCGTTGCCCTCAATGTTGACATGCGCAGGAATCCATTGAAGATGACATGATTTGCCTCTACAGTGTAGAGCAGGGATGGGCAAACTATGGCCCACGGGCCAACACCGGCCCGCGGATAGAATTTTAATTTGCCGGTCCGAGGCAAATTAAAAGAAATATATATTATATATCCATCTCTTTTTCTACTTTGATTAAATATTTTTTCTTCTTCCTTTTTTTCAAAGGACTGATGATCTTTTTACTTTATCTATTTTTGTTCTACAAAACATAAATCGACGGAAATAGCAAGCACAGACAGCTTTCAACCGGAAAAATGTTAAAAGCGGAAGTTCTTTAGTTATAGCTGTAAATAGGCGCCAATAAGCGTTATCTCTTTCTCGGGGAGCAGACATATGGAATCCAATATAGGTGAATTAGACCTCACATGTGGCAGACTGCGCGTTTTAAGCTCCAGCCAGCCACTTTTCCTTTTGGCGCGAGTTCTAATATTATTGATTGCATATGGAAAGATTGCGGACCTATAGCGTCATTGTGAATAGTGGTGAAATTATTAAAAGTATAGCGTAGCTGGTGCTTGTTTGGGTTAATCGTAAAATATTTCCAAAATAAAGTGTATATATTATTGGTTAATAATATTATAAATCATAAGATAATAATAAATGGTTATTAATATTATAAGTATGGTTAAAATTCTAGAAAAATTTATCTTGGCCCGCCACACTTTTTTTTCTTCGATTTTCGGCCCGCGACCGAAAAAGTTTGCCCATCCCTGGTGTAGAGTCTCGAGTAAGAACATTTATCTCAGAAGTGATGTTAGTATCTCCATTTTTAATTGCTTCCAGAGCCGACTTGCAGTCAGAAAAAAAATCGCTAACCCGTCAGTGAATTTTATTTAATAATTTTAATATTTAATAGATGATTTGAGACCATGAGTGCATTACAACTTCGGGAGGGTCTCCAGAATGACTCTCCCATTGAAAGGGTTGCTCGAGGTTGTGCACTTCCCTTTGTAACGTCCCTGAGGCTTTGCAGGAGGGACTGATCTTGATTTACGCCTCATAATGGACTAAAAAGCATCTTTGTAAGAGGAATAAGAATGAAGTAGAGAATGCTTTGTGGTAGCTTTGAAAATTTTGTGCAGACATCATTAAAAGCATATTTCTAGAAAGTTAGAAAGTTGATAAAAGAGTTGGGGGCTGTTATCTCCCTGCTGTCGGCTCCGCCCACTGCCGAAGAATACATGAACGCGAAAGGTTCATATTTTCGTATTTTCATAAAAGGAGATTGGTCGCTTTCAGTATAGAAATAAATAAAATAAAAAAAGGAAGCGTTTCTTTTTTTTTCTTTTTTTTCACACGATGTACAGTTGGCAAATGCAAGATGAGAAAAACATAAATATGAAAAAAAAAAAAAAGAGTATTATAACAAAGATTCGTCAATTTAAATTATTTTTAATTCTTATTTTTTGAAAAAAATTATTATTTGTTTTATTTTTAACGTTTTGAGTGGTGAGTACATTTGTCAAATTGAACAGAACTAAATTTTAATTTTAAATAAAAATAATAATAATAATAATTTTTTTTTTACATAATAATACACATTCCAGTCACATTAATGTGACCACCTGTGAAAAGCCAGAATAACCACCTTTGGCAGAGCGGTCCGATTGCAATTCGATCAAGGTAATTAACGATTGAAATGCTTTTCGATGCCCTAGGACATCCTTTATATACACTCCACTGCAATGGGCTGCCACCTGCCTTTTGTGATGGGTTATTTCACGTTGACGTCGAAAGTAGGTGGTGGTCACATTAATGTGACTGGACTGTGTATTTTTTATTTATATAATATTTATTTATTATATATATTTAAAATAATAAATCCTTCCTCTCACACACGCTTCTGGAAAGGCCCAGCCTACGAGTGCATTACAACTTCCTGAGGGTCTCGAGAATGACTCGTCCATTGAAAGGGTTGATCGAGGTTGTGCTCTTCCCTTTATAACGTCCCTGTTTGTTTGTGCTCTTGATTTATGCCTCATAATGAACTAAAAAGCATCTTTGTAAGAGGAATAAGAATAAAGTAGAGAATGCTTTGTGGTAGCTTTGAAAATTTTGTGTCAGACATCATCAAAAGCATCTTCCAGAAGAGTTAGATAGTTGATAAAAGAGTTGGGGGTTGTTACTCCCAGCTGTCGGCTCCGCCCACTTCTGAAAAATGGGAAAGGAACGTCAAAGGAAAAGCAGCACGTTCTCCTGTTTTCATAGAAGATTCAAACAAAATTCCACAGCTGGATTTTTTTAAATTCTATACTATACAACTGGTCAAAGCGAGTAAGGAAATGTTTTAAAAATAAATATGAATTTAAAAAAAATGTATTATAGCAAAAATTTGTCAATTTAAATTATCGTTCAGAGTATTGAGGACATTTATTTTGAAATTTAATTTATTTTAAATTTTATTTTATGACATGATTTTATTTTTAAATAAAATTTTTAATTATTTAAATAATTTTAATTTTAAATAAAATTTAGATAATTTTGTATCATAATTCATAATTTATTTTTAAATAAAATTTTTAATTATTTAAATAATTTCAACTTTAAATGGTTTTTAACATAATTCATAATTTTATTTTTAAATAAAATCTTATAAAATTCACACTAAAAGCTGTATTTAAGAAGAAGAAAAAAATGATTTTATTTTTTTCTTTGGCTTTTGATTCATGTTTAAATCCGTCTTTTTCTTGTTGCAATCTTTAATAAAAAAAATTTCTTATTTATGCAATAAAAAAACGATAATTACCTAGTTGGGTTTATTAATTTTAAATTACACTGCCTCGAATATTTAAAATATTATAGTTATTATTTTATTATTTTTCCGGCACTCCGTGCCCCGTGAGGTTCGCATCCTGGAGGTGTTTGTAAAGGTTCGGAATCCGCTTGAAACCGTAAGTCCCAGTCTAATACGACTGTACAGCGTAGGTCTGACAACCTTACCCTGTATGAAGAAACCATCTCCTGTTTCAAAATCTGCCAATAGCAGACAGCCTTTTCCCACCGACTGTAACGCCATGGAGTTAGCTATAATTCTTCATTAATCAACCTTTTTATTTCAAATGATCTACTCAATGTTTTATCACGCATTTTTTTATATATTTTATCATGTTTAACGCTTTTTATCATGCTTGCTCTTTACCTATTTCATTTGTACCCGATTTTTTTAACATTTGGTAGAACATTCATAATATATATTCACAAATTTGCTTGTTTACTTTTTAGGAATTTTTTTAGATGCAATAATTTTCGATAATTTTATGTAATATTTATGTAGATAATTATTTAATAATTTTTTAATTATTGTTTTAATATACAAATTTATAAAAAAAAAACTAGCATATTTTCTTAATAATAAAAAAAAACATGCTGTTTTTTGGTATATAAAACAGCATATGGTTCAAAAAACAAAATAAGTACTACAAAAAAAAATGAAAAAAATATAAAAAATTTAAAAAAAAGAATGTAAGAGATCATTCCATTGAAATAGAATATATTATTTAACTGTTATTTACAAGAACTGCATAATACAAGTGCAGCGCGACTCGCCGCCAGCACATCTTTTCGAAACCAAAACTCAAAGATATGCGTGTCGCCAAACTTCTGACAAGTCGCCAGAAAACGCATAATAAGTAGAGAGTGCATATGAAAGCTGCTGTGCAGATTTAATACGTACTACAATACAGAAACAGTATATGGTTACTTTATGCTGTTTTTGTGTTTGTGTGTGTAACATGTAAATTATTAGGAATCTTACAGATGTCATTTTCTATAACATTTCGTATATTTTACATATTTTTATTTATTTCTTATTAATGTGTTTGTTTCTTGAGAAAAAATTTTGCATTAAAAAAAGAGAAATGCAAAAGTATGAAAATCGTAATCGATATTTTGGTGAAAGTCTATTTCATCGAATGAAATAATCTAATTAAAAAGCGATTACTACAATTTAGACTATTAATTGAAATGGATAATATATATGAAAATAAACACTTTTTAATTTTTTTTTTTTTTTTTAGTTTATTGTTGGCATAAGAGAAAGCAGAGTATATCAAATAATAGTATATTAACTCTTGAAATGCTTCATGAATAACGTGAAGAATTTGGCTTTTGATTGAAGTGTTTTGTAGTATGATTTCGAATCACTTTTCATGTTTAGGGTTAGGATTTTAAATATTTATATTTCCAATGGCTATAAGTACTCGTAGTGCGCTGATCAATTCCTTCTTCTTGAAGTTTCATATACATCACTTTTAGCATTTTCCGATACCTATTGAGCTGTATAGTGCTTCCTATTGTATTTGGAAAACTTCTTTCTTCATTTATTCCTAGAATATTCCAACATTGATATAATCTTTTGGCTATTGAATGTTATAGTGTTTCTTGTAGAATTGGGAATACTTTCTTCTTTATTTACGAAGACATTTATCTTACTTTTGTATATATTTTTATAGATTCTTGAACAATTCATTCTCCATGAAGTTCTTGATCTATTAAACATTGGTATATTCATGGGGCTATTGAATTTGGTCATTCTCGTAGTATTTCAATCAATTTTTCATATATCTCTTGCATTATTAAACATTGGCATATTCCTGAGTTTATTCATCCGTTCTCGAATGTTCACACATGATAAGTTGAAATTTGCAGAGTAGATTTCAGGTTTTTTTTTTTTTTTTTTTTTAAATTATAATTTTATGCATTTTATTCCTTTATATTTATTTATGCATTTTTTTTCTTTTTTTTTTTTTTTTTTCAATATATGCAATATAACCAAAACTTTTTAAGGAATAACTAATCATTTCTTGGTTCATACTTATTATTATATTCATTGTTATTTAAATTTTTTTATATAATTATTTTTTTACATTTTTATTAATTTTGTTTCATTACTTATATTCATTTATATATTTTTTGTTTCTTTTTCTTCTAATATACTCAATATAACCGAAACTTTTTAAGAAATGACCAATCAATTCTTGGTTTATAAAACAATTTCGGACATCTGCAAGGCCAAATCAAAACAATCGAAAAAAAAAAAAAAAAAAAACAGACGACAGATAAATTATATTCAAATCAGAATCCACGTGGAATCGACGCTGCTGTAGTGAATTAACTCTGAACAGAGAACTGAATTCAATTTTCTTTCAATATTTGAATTCATTTTCCTTAATTCAATAATAAAGATTTTTTTTTTTTAATATTTATTCTATTTCATTTTTATTATTTAAAATCTTTTATTTAATTTACTTTTTTACATTTTTATTATTTATTTATATTCATTTATACATTTTTTGTTTCTCTTTCTTCCAACATACTCAATATAAAACTTTTTAAGAAATAGCCAATCATTTCTTGGTTCTTAAAACAATTCCGACCATCTGCAAGGCCAAATGCAGACGACAAAACAGTCAAACAGAAAAAACAGACGGCAGATGAATTATATTCAAATCAGAATCCACGTGGAATCAACACCCGTGAATTAACCCTGAACAGAGAACCGAATTCAATTTCCTGTTTATTCTTTTCTTATCTGCATACTCATCAAGAAGCCAGCGCGTGTCGCTCGCGTGTGAAATGCATTGCTGTCCACAAAAGGGGTCTTCCAGCCCTTGATGTACGACGCAGTTGACTTCGTGGAATAAGGTAAACAGCTGCCACCATTTTGCCTTTGTCATGCGCAGGGCACCGTGTGGACTGGACTAGTTGAAGGAGTTGAAACTCGCGTTGAAGTAAACACAGCAGCTTTCAATAGTATGTTTTGGCAGAGGGAGGGGTGAAAGGGGGACGATTGTTAACTTTGGATGATAAGTATTTGGAATTATTTCACATGCATGAAAATATAAATTAAAAAAAAAAAAAAAAAAAAAAAAGCTTACTCAATTTGAGCAATTTGTGAATCTTAAAATTAAATATTAAAAATAACTTTAATAAAATTACTTCATAAAATTAAAATCCTAAATTTTTTTTTAATTTTTAGTATTTAAATTATTATTTATATTATTATATTATTAAATTATTATTTATATTATTATATTATTAAATTATTATTTGTATTATTATATTATTAAATTATTATTTATATTATTATAATATTATTTATATTATTATATTATTAAATTATTATTTATATTATTATTTAAATCATTTTTACCTTAATTAACCTTATTCATCGATTGTTAATATTTTTTTTTCAAAATATTATTGTAATTTTTAAAAAAATAATGAAAAAATTACATTAAATTACATTTTTCACATTTCTACGCCAGATTAAAACATGACCGAAATGCATGCATAACATTTTTAGGGTGTTATTTAAATTATAATATTAAAAAAAAATTTTTTTGAAGAAGTATCTAAAGGAGAAAGTTGGCAATGGAATATATAAAATATACATCAAAAGACACAGAGATAAATGAAGAATATAATAAAATTAAAAAAAAAAAAGTTTAATCAAATTGTGCAATTTGAAAATCCTGAAATTAAAATATCAAAAATAGCTTTAATAAAAATACTTCAAAAAATGAAAATCCTTAAAAAAATATTTAAAAATTTTTCAAAGACCTTAAACTAACATTATACATCGATTGTCAATATTTTTTTACCAAAGCATAATTGTAGTTTTTTTAAAAAAAATAATGAACAAAAATTTTTTTGAGAGCTTGTTATTTTTTTTTTTTTTTTTTTTTTTCGGATTTTTCCTTTTTAATTATGTGATAATAATTTTTAATCCTGTTTATTTTCATATACTGGTCAATCTAACTTGGCATCATTTGTTCCAAAATTATTTAAAGCAATTACATATATTGCTAATCTTTTCTCTCAAAGCAATAATTTAAAATTATTATCACCATCACAATAAAATTGTTCATTTCTTGTCTGATTTTCGAGTTCATACATTTTTGTCCATTTCTCCCTTCTCAGTTTTCCCCTACATAAGTCGTTTCTCATTTTTCCCAATTGAACATGAATTACAAATTGAATCTCTTAAATCGTAGAATATATTTGCAAATCCAGCCTCTTTTAAGAATTGCAAAATGTTTAGGTTAGCTAAAAAACATTTAAAGGAATGGTCTTAATGAGGTTTGGATTCAAGAAATTTTCAGTTTTAAACTGAATAACAGTTTAAAGATCTGAATTCGTTACACACCAATATGCAGTGGTACCTTGGTATATACATTCGTTTTAAAGTAAGTCCAACATAACATACGTCTTGTTTGTCTGATGTTCTGGTAAGTTTTATTTGGCGTACGACTTATGTTTTGAAATACGACTCACGTGTGGTAAGCTCTTTTTGCAAATGGATGGATGCCAAAAGCTTTACAGAGAAGTAAGGAAAAGAAAGAAAAAAAAAGGGAAAATTAAATTTTGTAAATTCTCATTCATGTATGGATTTCTTTTAACTGTTTTTATATTTATGTATTTTTGTATTAAGCAGTTATTTGAATTATTTTATACAGCCTCATCAATGTTATAATATTCCAATAAGAATGGGATTTTTTTTCATACGTATACGTAATATTTATTTTTCCTTTATTTCTCATTGGGAAAATTGGATTGTCCTGCTAGACATAAGAGATCAATTTCATTTCAGAATATTTGATCGTTCTGTGTGATATAAAAATCAGAAATGAATTAAGGAAATATATCATTGTACCCACGAGAAGAGGCTTTTATTTTTATTTTTATTTATTTATTTTTTGTTCGAAAATTTTACACGAAATATTTTTTTAAAAATTCAGCAGTTTTTTAAATAACATATGCTTTGAAAAGCTTTCGAATTCATTCAAATTTAAAAACACATACTTCATATTTGAAAGTTTATACCGTTTTCTAGCAACTATTAAATATTATTCAAAATTTTTAAAACTTGTTCGAAAAAAAAAATTTATAGGTACAAATGTTCGATAAACATGGTTTGCAACATTTGAAAGGTAATAATTATAAAAAATAATGAATTCCATGTATTACTCGTAGAAGCTGAAATACCATGAATTAGAGCTACAAATGCCACGCATTACAACCTGAAATGCCATGCATTAGAGCTTGAAATACCATGCACAGTTATTATGAATATTTTATATAATAGAATGGATCATTTATTTGCATCATCATCATAGAATGAAGGTGCTAATTTAAAAGCTTAATAAAAAAATACATTGGAAGTGATGACTCAATCATATTACAAAGAATCAGAATATGAGCTTAAAATCCTACACATTAGTAGTTTTTAAAGTGGAGGTCTAGGAGACATGAAAAAATTTGTTTAGTACCTTTTTTATTTATATGTTAAAAGTAATCCTTTTTTTTAATTTTTGTTATTAATATTGCTTATTTTTTTTCTACCATTTGTATTTTTTTATTATTATGGTTTTTTTTTAATATAATGTTGTTGATTTTTTTACAAAGTAAAAACAAAATTTTTTTTTTACCATGTACAGTCACATTTATTCAATTTTTAGTTCACATTTTTATTTATTCATTTCTTGCCATAACTATTACTATTATATAATAAACTATAGACATAATATAATATTGTTTTCAGATTTTTATTTTCACAAGTGTCATTGGATTTTTTTATTTTTTTTATTTGATAGGGATTTTAAAAAAAAAAAATAAACTTTGAATTTACAAATTATAACAATTGATTACTCAAATGATATAATTTGAGTAATTAATTGTTATCAAATTAACTAATGCGTCACATATTTCTAACCAAGGTTTGCTAATCATATATTCTACATTGAATACCGTAGCTCTTAACCAAGCTCTATGTCTCCATATAAAAACACATCCATTAGAAAAAATAAATAAGTAAACGTATCACTTTTACTCCATTAAGCATCGAATCGCGGTAGGTCTAAATTTATTGCTTTCAAAATAATAAAAAAAAAGCCTTCTATTTTCAACTGTCTTACGGCTAGAATGCGGATACAGTCAACATATTAGCGTTTCCATTAACTTTATCGTTACTGTAAACGTTTAAAACTTTTAACTTAATTTGATGGCGAAAGATTAAAGGATCCGTTTACGATTCATTATACTGTCGTTTTCGAATTATTAGCTTAAGGTATTGCTCCGAGTTAACATAAAAATGTACTTTGGGGGTGAAGGCTATTTGGCTTTAGGCTTAATAGCAGTTTAGAGAAGCTATTGAATCTTTTAAGTAATGGTTCTTAAAGGCCAACAAGTAAATGCATCTTCATCAAGAAAGTCACGACTTTTCAAACCTGTGAGTGAAAGTATCTTTTTTTTATGATATTGTTACGGTATTTATATTAAGATTCATGTCGGTTGTCGACCGAAAAGAATGCTGTTAAAATTTAGCTTCAATTTATTACTCACATTTGCAGGCCACCTACAAGACTAGAGCAATGCAACATTTTGCAGTAAATTAGCTTTCAGATTATTTCCTTATCTTAAAACGCAACGGCCTGATGGCCAATTGGTTAGCCTTCTAGCCTCTGATAACACAGGTTTCAGACTCGGATTCTGGTTGTGATATGGATGTTTGTTATTGGTTCGGAATCCACATTAAACTGTAGGTCCTGGTCTAATTAGCCTAAAGTGTGCAAAAAAAGGACTGTAGAGCGATAAGCCAAACCTGGCATTCGTTAGGTACCGGTTCGAATGCTGGTCGCGGTAGTTATCTAACATTCGCGTATTTTTTATTTTTTTGTATCTATAATGCATTCGTTTAGATTCATGAAAATCGAAGTCAAAAATTGGATACAAAAAGAAGTACAAATCTAAAAAATTGAAATGCTAGGAAATGTGAGTATCATATCGAAATTGATATTTCTGATCTTTAACTGGACTTGAGTGGGCCTGAATGGCCGAGTGGCTAGCGCTCTGGCGCTCGGTACCACAGGTTTCGGGTTCGAGTCCCGGCGGTGCCATGGATGTTTGTTGTGGTTCGGGAATCCACTTTAAACGGTAGGTCCCTGTCTAATAAGATCGTAGAGCGTTGCGGGGGCATTGTTACTCCGCGTCCGTGGCTTATCTTCAAGTGACACGCGCCCCCTGGGTCATGCAAAGTGAGTAACGTCTGTGCAGCGCTTGCCTTAAGGCATCCAAGACCAAGCTGTCTAAGTGTTTTCCAGCTGCATTAGAAAGAGAAAAAAACTTGACTTGAGTGGAAAATATTAAATAGTTTCGATATAAACAATTAACGGTACAATTACAATTTAATCGTTACTATGTTGATCGCCCAAAATAAACTAGCGCAGGAACGAAAACGGCCCTGCTGGCCAAGAAACAATCAACCCTTCGAGACAACAACAGTGACTTCCTGCAGCGAGCTCTACAGTTCATTATCTCCGAGACTCCGAAAAATTTGACCGATGTCCGGTGAGACCATCGGACGGCAGACATCCGTCTCGGGCGCCGCCTGGTCACTTCCCCTGCGGACAATTTCCCGGCCGGAGATCAGCGGGCTCTTATCTGCAGTTTTTAGTAGAGATTCATTATCTTCCGCACGACGCCCTCCCTATAGTTTTCCCTAATGGCCAATGCTAAAAGCATGCACTTAGCGCAGATTTCCTGGAATTTCAACAGTCAATTGAAGATTGGTAGGTCAATCAATATCAGTGGTAGTTAGCACTATCAGTTGCAGAACATTCCCGAAATGTTTTTTAGTTACATGTAATTTCGACTATTGCTTTAAGTCATAATTGCCTACTGTGTTGTGATTTTTTCATAAACTGTAATAAATACAGATCATGAAAAATCATGCAACCACTGAAATTTTTATTTCGCATTATTTATTTCATTTAGTAGATGTGTTTATTCAATTGCTTATTAAGGGGTGTGCAACTTGTAACCCGCCTTGAACATTTTTCCGGTACGTGAGATTTATTACACATTTGCAAAATATATTTATTTTATAATGGCCAAATAACCAAAAAAATTTTTTTAAACCAACGCATTAAAAAAATACATTATGTGTGCAACCATATATTCAATTTATGTAAACTCATAAATAAAACAGGCAATATCTGTCATATATTCGCATAAATATTACAGTTATGAGTTCTCAGAATAATTAAATTATATTCTTGGAACATCTTGGAACATCTAATATAGCAGGTTCTATGTTTTACTTTAAGTGACCTCAGTGACGTAGTGACCATCCCTAGATACATACAGTTGATTAATAGCAGAGCAAACCAGACACTTAGTTCAAGTCGTTAGTGCTTTTGGTTCAACTTACACCTGCCAATCGTTTTTTCCGAAAATGAATTTGATCAAATACAATACACGCTCCAAAATAACGAACGCAACACCCATTACGATGTGAAAATAACCACTATACAAATATCGCACTAACGAAATAAATATTTTTTAATGATTTCATTTTTTTTCTATTTATTTCGTGTATATTTATATATTTTTTATATTTCATTTCCAGTGTTATATATTTCTTTACAATGTGCATTTTGTCACATTCTTATTATATTATCTATGTTTACATGTAAGAATAACAGTCAACACAAAAATAATAACTCATTCTGTTTTAATTTTGTGCTACAAAAATGTCTATAGTGGGTCTAAATCTAATATGGGGATATAAAATTTTATATGCGGCTCGCAGAGTTAGGATGCATTTCCAAAGTGGCCTGCAAGATCATTTGTGTTGGATACCCCTGGCATATGCAATGCAGGAATATGTATAGAAGGAGATGTGCTATACAGTATTTGTTATACTATGAGAGGGTTTGATCTATTTTCTTCTAATATTAAATCGGTTAACATTTATTATTTCCTAATGTTATTCTTTGGTACTCCAAACCAACAACAGTATTGTTTGAATTTTATTTGTTGTAATAAATATAGTGCATGAAAAATCATGCAAGCACTGAAATTATTATTTCCTGTTATTTATTTATTAAATCGTCATGGCGTTAAACTATTTTCTAATAAAAAAAGTAGTTTATACTCATTTAGCAGTAGATGTATTTATTCAATTGTTTTATTATTGTTTATACAATGCAAAAATATGTTATAAAGTGAAGTTATACAGTATTTGTTATACAATGAGAATATTTGGTCTATTTTCTTCTAATATTAAATCGATTAATATTTATTAGTTTCTAACATTATTCTCTGGTACCCTAAGCCGAGGAGTAACAACAATATTGTTTAAATTTTTAAAATCAATTATTTCATTAATAATTTAATGTTTTTATCAGACATGTTTTGGCTATATGAAATAAAATATTATTAATAAATTTGGTAAATTTTCATTATGAGAAAATTATCGCTGAAAAAAAAAGGAATTTGAAAATTCGTCAAGAAAAATTAATCCGAATAGTTATTTTTAAGTAAAAAGTATTTTGAAACAAACTAGAAAATTAAAAAAAAAAAAAAAATTCTTACTTTTACCATTTGAATTTCAAGAAATTTTTTGAAGAGAAATAAAAAGTTATAGAGCAAGCGACCACGCAACTAATTAACGTTAGACACAAAATAAGAATTTTATTTAATTAAAAAATAATTAGTGACTGTTTTCACCAGATTTTCGATTACACGCCAAATTATTGTTGTTTTCTGAGACACTCACACGTATATTATATATATATAAAATGTTAATATAATTATGTTAATATATATTATGTCAGATTTTGTGTTTCTCAAATTATGTGTTGCTTTTACTTTTTATGTGTTGCTAATATCCTTAAATATGTTAATTAAAAATTTCACAGCTTAAGAATTGGCATGAATACTCCAAAATAATTGAGAATGTTGCTTTTCTTTTTAAAAATAGTTAATTTTTTTTAATTTTTTTATTTTAAACAGCGGTTTTATCAGCAGCTTTTTATCAGTATAAAACTGTCACAATATAACTTTAATTTAAATACAAATAATTGCTTGTAAACTTATTCTATTCAAACTTAAGTGTAAAAATTTATACAAATTTTAAATACAAGATCTTTTATTATTTCTTAGTGTAACGTAGTTTCTTCTATTTATGAAATATTTGCTATAATAAAAATGACCTTGAAATTGATCAGTCTGTAATCTTCTTATTTTTTTCTCTGTATATTAATGCAATCGAGATGCCACAATATCTAATTAAGTTATGATTGACTATTAGTAGATTAATCAGCAATTTTGATTTCCCCTGCAATATTCCCCACTGTTTTATTCTTCACATGCTGTTTTCCCCTACTTTTTTATTCTTTCTTTGCAGTTGTGAGTACTTTTTTTAAATCATGCTAAATACTTTAAAATTAGATGGACGAACAAATCTGTAATTAATTTAAACAAACAATAAAATTACTATTAGTTGTAAGATCATATACTTTGCTGTAAGATAGCATGCTTGATAATATGCTTTTTTACCTGTATAATAAAGCAAGGGAGATGCAACAATATCTTAAAATTAATTTTGATTTCCCCTGCAATATCCCCTACTGTTTTATTCTTCATATGCTGTTTTCCCCTACTGTTTTATTCTTTCTTTGCAGTTGAGAATATTTTTTTAAACATGCTAAATCATTTAAAAGTACATGGACAAACAAATCTATAATTAATTTAAACAAACAATAAAATTATAATTAGTTGTAAGATAATATGCTTTGCTGTAAGATAATATGTTTTATAATATGCTTTTTTACCTGCATAATGATGCAAGCGAGGTGCAACAATATCTATTTATGTTACGATTGACTACTAATTGACAACTCGGCAAATTTTTTTTAGGTCTAATATGACCGTAGAGCTTAGGGCTAACAACCCAACCCCCGTGAAAAGAAAACATCTCGGCAGACGGCCTTGGCCCACCATAGGGCTGTTGTGACAATGAAGAAGAACTGATGTATAAAATGATAGTATGGAAATAGAAGAAAACCATTAAATGCTCAATTATCTTTTTAGTAAGAAATATCAGCATATATTAGATTATACCTGGTTTGGCTCTCGATGCCACAGTTTGCGGGTTCAAGTCCCGGCAGTGCCAAGGATGTTTGTAGTGGTTTGGACTCCCCTTTAAACAGTAGGTCTCGGTCTAATATGACTGTAGAGTGTTGTGAATAGAGCTAACAACCCTACCTCGTAAAAAGAAAACAACCCATGTCTTGGAATCTGCCGGTGGGCAGCCGGTCTTGGCCCCCAGAGAGTTAGTTAGTTTATTTTCTGATTATTATTATTATTATTTTGTTGTACTTTGATAGACCTTGCATTTTACTTCGACAGTGCATTCAACATGTTCCAGAACTGATATCACACAGGATAACACAGAGACTATACTTATATTATATATTAAGCTGCTTCATAGTCTCCCTCTCATTCAATACAGTACCGTAAAAGCCTTCACCAACGCCTCCACTTCAACCCTATTCAACACAAAATATTTTCTGCAGATAAAGATCTATAGAAAAGATTTTTAATTAGAAAAAAGTTAATTGCTTGAAGAATATTGTTTATTTTTTGCAGTCATCAATTGATTATTAAATAAGCGCCTGGTAGTGATAATGATAAAATATATTTGATAACAATATAACAATTTATGAACAATATTTTAAAAAATCTGTCTGCGACAATTAGTTTAGTATAAATAATTAAAGTTTAAACATTTTAGCATCTCTGGCGCTCGGTACCACAGGTATCGAGTTTGAATCCCGGCGGTGCCATGGATGTTTGTAGTGGTTCGGAATCCACTTTAAACCGTAAGTCCCGGTCCTAATAGGATCTTAGAGCGTTGCGGGGGCATTGTTACTCCGCGTCCGTGGCTTATCTTCAAGTGACACGCGCCCCCTGGGTCATGCAAAGTGAGTAACGTCTGTGCAGCGCTTGTCTTAAGGCATCCAAGACCAAGCTGCCTAAGTGTTTGCCAGCTGCATTAGAAAGAAAAAAAAACATTTTAGCATCTTGGTAGTATATCTCATACCTTTATAAGTAAATTATTTAATTGTCTAATGAAATGAAATGGTGATTTTTATGAGATCATCATCATCAATAGCACGGCAGCCTAAAGTGTGTCAAGGCTATCCTTTGAAGAGATGTCCATGCATCTGTCTGGGGGATAAGGGTCCTCGAATTCTTAACCCCTAGTACAGCAAAATCCTTCTCAACTGTATCTATCCATCACAACTTGGGTTGTCCTCTTTGTCCCTGTGACTTTTCCAAAACGAACCCTTTTACAGAGTTTAAATCATTCATTCTAAATACATGAGCAACCCAGTTTAACCTATCGATCTTAATAAATTTTATAATATCTGGGTCTTTACGGCATTTATAAATTTCTGCGTTGTACCATCTTCTCCAACAATCCCTTTCCCTAACACCTCCAGGAATAGCCCTTAAAATCTTCCGCTCATATAGACCCAGATGGGCCTCATCAGATCTTACCAAAGTCCGAGTTTCAGAGCCATAGACCGAAACAGGTCTAATAAGGGTTTTATGTAACAAGTTTTTCTGCTTATGAATTGTATTTTAAACAGATTTCTTAATGCATTATATTAAAATACAACAACAAATATTTAAAATACAAAGAAAACATTTTAAGATGTCATAAACACTATACATTCTTAACTAAAATCAACCATACATGAGTTAAAAAAACTATAGATAGCCACTTTCACACAACAGAACATAAATCATAGACGATAATGATCCAATTCATTTTCTGAGACACTACTAGTACACCACACCACTGTGCCTAGAGCTGAGTTGCTCCTTTACAGTTCGGGAATGATGTTGGTGAGAAATCTGACTCGGCTCCGTGACGCTTTATACCATAAGCAAGGGCTGCACCAATGTTACTCACTTAGCACTACCCAGAGGGTGCGTGTAGCTTGAGATAAGCTACGGACGTGGCGCAACATACCCCTGCAACGCTCTACGATCCTACGAAACCGGGACTTAAGGCTTAAAGTGAATTCCGAAACACCACAAACATCCATGGCACCCGTCTATTTGGTACATCTGGTATATTCTTCTTTTTCAATGGCGCAACAGCCCCATTGTGGGTCAGGGCCTCCTGCCAACTGGCAGATTCCGAAACAGAAGATACTTTTCTTTTTATGGGGTAGGGTTTCCAGCTTTATACCATTTTTTGCAAACGCTCTGTAATCATATTAGACCGGGGCTTATGGTTTAAAGAGGAATCCAAACCACTATGAACATCCATGGTACCGCCGGGACTCGAACCCGAAACCTGTGGCACCGTGCGCCAGATACTCAGCCATTTAAACCCCAAAAGACCATCTTGAAACTACCGGGAATCGAACCCGGCAACCCGCTTGGCAGGCGAGCATTCTACCACTGATGCTACATTTTCTGAGACACTACTACTAATACTACGACTACTACTATACTACACTACACCATACGCCACCACGTCACATCACTGTGCCTAGAGCTGAGTTGCCCCTTTGCAGTCTGGAAATGATGTGGGTGAGAAGAAATCTGATTGGGCTCTGTGACGCTCTGCTATCATAGGAGACCGGGACCTACAGCTTAATGTGGATTTCTAACCACTACAAACATCCGTGGCACCACCAATACTTGTGGTACTGTCGAACCCAATACGAGTGGTACCGAGAGCCAGAGCGCTAGCCACTCGGCCGTCATGTCCTACATTTTCTGAAACAATCACAACAATGACAATTCTTCGAATAATAAAAGACAATGACGATGAAACAAATTGACTTCATCATGGTAGAAAAATATTCATTTGCCACTTTTATTTCTTTTTGAAATTGGTGTTTATCTGCAAATAATTGTACCGGGACGTCCACTCAAGCCCTACATAGAGTGCACCTCCGAAAGGACTCAATAAAAGATCCAAATCTCTCCCCCCGCACTCGGACGACGCGTTGATTGAAAGCCCCAATAAAAGACGATCGGAGAAAATGGGCTTCGAACCAGGGCTGCATTACAGGGACGCAGGCAATAGACTTCAGGGGCTCTGTTATTAACACTGCGAGGGAAACTATTTATCTCTCCGGAGGAATGCAGTCTTGTTTCTCCGGCCGCTCACTTTTCACCATGTTGCTGCTCACTCCCGCCCCCCATTGCAATGGACAGGTCGCTGGAATGGCGTCATGTCCCATTAAGAAAGATCTGGATGAAACTATTTGGCGGCAGAGAGCGGGGATTTGGGAAAGAAAAAAAAACACATAAGGCAGCAAGAGTTGGTTGTTGTTGAATATTTTGTTGCTGTTCTCTTGCAAATGGAAGGTTATAAACGATGCCGTGCAACACGGAGGAGAATGGTGTTGTTGCATCCAGATGCCAAGCATTTTAACTTGAGGTGCGTCTACAAGAATATCGAATCTCCAGCAGATTTCTCTCATTAAAAATGTGGGAAATATTTTTAAAAACTCTATGAATCAAAAGTCAATATACACATGAATTTATTAGTACATTTTTTAAGAAATGAAAGCACATACTTGTACATAAGCAGCAAGAGTTGGTTGTTAAAGATTTTAGTGCTGTTCTCTTACAAATGCAACGATATAACGATACAAATGCAACGTTATAACGATACAAATGCAACATTATAAACGATGCCGCGCAAAACTGAGGATGTCGTTGTTGCATTCAGATGCCAAGCATTTTAACTTCAGGTATCTCTACAAGAACAACGAATCTAAAGCAGATTTCTCTCATTAAAAGAATGTGAAAATTGGCATTATTTTTTATGAATCAAAAGTCGATAGACCCATTAATTTATTAATATATTTTTTAACAAATGAAAGCACATATTTGTTAATCATACACATAATTTTTTTTTTTTTTTTTTTTTTTTTTTTATTTCTAGTGGCAAAAGAGAAGAATCTAGCAGATTTGATGTCCTTGTAGACATGTTAAAGTTAAAAAGGTGCAACATACAGCATTTTTTTTAAGGTAGAAAATGTTGTTGTTGCATCCAGACGCCAAGCCTTTTAACTTTTCCTCAAGTTAAAATGCTTGGCGTCTGGATGCAAAGATATCAAAAGACATCTAATCTAGCAGATTTCTCTCATTAAACGAGTGTAAAAGTTTGCATTATTTTTTTATGAACCAAAAGTCGATAGAGCCATGAATTTTTTAATATATTTTCATATTGTACACAAGCAGCAAGAGTTGGTTGTTGGAGATTTTATTGTTGTTCTCTTACAAATGGAAGGTTATAAACGATGCCGTGCAACACCAAGGAGAATGCTGTTGTTGCATCCAGTTGCCAAGCATTTTAACTGGAGGAGCCTATACAAGAACAAGTAATCTCCAACAGATTTCTCTCGTTAAATGAGTGTGAAAGTTTGCATTATTTTTTTAATGCATTTTGAATTAAAACTCAAAACACCTATGAAGTAGTATAGTATATTAAATATATTTTTGTTACGCATATATTTTTGAGAGACATGATAGTATATTTTTTTAGCAAATGAAAGCACATACTTGTACACAAGCAGCAAGAGTTGGTTGTGGAATATTTTGTAGCTGTTCTCTTACAAATGGAAGGTTATAAACGATGTCGCAACACCGAGAGGAAAATGTTGTTGTTGCATTCAGATGCCAAGCATTTTAACTGGAGGTACCTCTACAAGGACATCAAATCTCCAGTATATTTCTCTCATTAAACGAGTGTAAAAATTTGCACATTTTTTTATGAATCAAAAGTCGAGAGACCCATGAATTTATTAGTATATTTTTTTACAAATGAAAGCACATACTTGTACATAAGCAGCAAGAGTTGATTGCTTAATATTTTGTTGTTGTTCTCTTACAAATGGAAGGTTATAAACGATGCCGTGCGACACCGAAGAAAACTTAATCATTTCGCAACTCAAAACATTGAGTAAATGAGGACTGCCATAAAAAAAAATACGGCAATTCAAGTCTCTCAAACACTGTTAAGCAATGTTCAAGTGGTGTAATAAAATGAAGATGCTTACTATATTTTGCTGAAGTAAAGAAAGGGTAGCAAAAGAGTTATGAACTTTTCCGTACCATAAAAGCCTTTACAATTCCTTTCAAAGACTCAGACAGATCTGACATACCGTGAAATCTTTGTAAAATAAATGGATTTGAACATCTTTGAATGTGACACTGGTGTTTTCAAATAGTAATAAATGTATCTTTGAGAAAGATGATGTGGATATCCCTATAATTACATGTGAACCCTGGTAGAAATTCCTTACTTCTTCAAAGACGGGTTTGCGTCGTCACCTGAAAGTTCCATTATGATATTGATAAAGCGTGAAAAGTATTATTGTTGTGAATGTCATCTGTGCATTCTTTGGCGTCAGTCAAAATTTTGGCGTCAATTCTTTGGCGTCAGTTAAAAGTAAAGTAAGAAAACTAGGATATAGACATAATAACATACTAGATATATAGCAATCCTGTGCATACACCTATTTATTAGGATATCTAAATAATTTTCAGTTTGTTAGAATTTTTTTCTTTTGGAATGTTTGTCGTGAACCTAAAAATTAAATATAAAGAAGGCCAATTGTATAATTAATTCATATAAAGAATATGAATAAGTCGCTTTGAATGAATAGCATATATAATGAATAATATAAAGAATGGCTATAAAAAATATGAATACGTCGCTTTGAAGGAATAATATATATAATGAATAATATAAAGAATACGAATACATTGCTTTGAATGATTAATATATATAACGGATTATATAAATAATTCCTATCATGAATATGACTGCGCCTCTTTGAATGAATAATATATATAACTAATAATAACAATCCATATAAAGAATGTGAATACGTCACTCTAGATGAATAATATAAAAAATTCTTAGAATATGAATACATACATCGCTCTGAATGAATAACGTAAACATATATCTCAAACAATCAAACCTCTCACCTTTGAATTACAATTAAAGCTTTATCACACGAATTGTTTTTGATAACCCAACACGTTGAGAAAATCAGGATTGCCATTGAAAAAAACCCGGCTTATTGCATTGATCATAAGCAATTTTTTGCTTGCATCTCTCAAATCCGTTGCCCGTTTTGAGTCGCATCAATTAAATACGAGTTTCAAGTGATGTAATAAAATGAAGATGCTTACTCACTTTGCTTTTTAAAAATAAAATTGCCTACTTAACTTTGCTTTAAAATTGATTACTTTTTTTAAAGATGCTTACTTACTTTGCTTTTTAAAAGTAAAATCGACCCCCCAAGTGGACAAAATTAAAATTGCTTGAGGAATAATTAAATTATTGGAAAATTAATGACCCCCTATTGATCTCCAACTGCTCTTAAGTAAAGACACATTTGAATTACAATTAAAACTTAATCACACGAATTGTTTTCCAGGAATCCAAAACGTTGAATAAATGAGGATTGATATTAAAAAAACTGGCTCATTGCATTGATCATAAGCAATTTTTCTCTTGCCTCTCTTGAATCCTTCACCCGTTTTAGACTGCATCAATTATACACGAATCTCAAATGGTTTGGTTTGTCATTCTTTGGTAATTTTGTGCACACGAGGTCTAACAGAAAGGGACCTACATTTTAACAACCATGCCACAGCCGGAATTCGAAACTGAAGCCTGTGGTACCAAAGGCAAGGGCACTAGCCCAGGGGTC
>BPLQ01011904.1:0-48549 GCA_021605075.1 Caerostris darwini | reverse complement strand
TACGATTTGCGTGAAGAATATAATGATACTACTCACCCTTTTCTGTTATAATTACTAAAACAGTAGGTGCTGAAATATCCGGACTTATTTTAGTATCATTGTAATTTTACAGAATGGAGTAATAGAGTAATTTGAAAGAGTAGCATTTTTCCCAAGCAAGAGTTAGTAAAGAATTGAGCTTCATTTAATGAGGTAGGAGAATTAAATAGAAAATTTTGTACTAGTATAAGAACTTTGCAATATTTATTTTCTTTCCTCATTAAATTTCAGTAAAATGCATCAAAAATGAAATAAATATCTTTGTTTAAGTGTTAGTGCTTCAGTGTTTTGCATTTAATGATGGTGGATTCAAAAAAGGGAACAATGTATATAATTGGAGTATTTTGCTAACGAAATAGAGAATGAAGTCTGCATTGGTGTAAGTCAAACAAGTTTTAATTAAAATAAGCGTTAACGATGTTTATGTAAATTCTCTGTATCAGCACATTTGTTTCCGTTTATTGATAAGAAAATACAGTGATGAATTATGGGAGTTTTATTTCTACAACAAATGTAATAAGTTATTTAAAGTTACCTTTATTTTTTTAAAATAATTAAAATTATTTATTAGTGAAATAATTAGCAATATGTAAATAATGCTTCATATTCTTTTATTGATACTCATAAACTAGAAATTGCTTATTAAAATGTTGCTGATAAATTGTTTATCGAATATCACAAGAAAATAAGAAGAAATATTGTATGGAATGTTAAATGCGAAGTGTTTTAGTATAATATTAGTCTAATCGCCGAGTCGGAGAAATGTATATCATATTTCGTTGTTAATACATTCTATTTAACATTGGAAAGAATGGAATATCGATAGAGCTCATTACTGTTATTTTTCATTTCGGATAGATGCTCGTATTTTAATGCACTTTTCCTTTTCCCATTTATTCAAATGTTCAATAGATGATGTATGATAACAGTAATTTTAATGATGATGATAGTAATTTGAGCTTCCATAGTTCAAAAAATTGTTAAATAGCGGAAGGCATGAATGAGATTTCGTTCACAAAAGAACAATTTTCGAATAATGGTTTATTTTAACGAAACTTGATTGTATTGATAATAGATATTATTTAGATTATTAATGTGCTCTTGTGTAAGAATGAATGTTTAGATGGATTAATATTCGAGAAATTACAAAAAAAAAAAAAAAAAAAAAAAATCGTATTTAATGAAACTGAAATCTATTTTTGATGGATGAATGGAAGCCTATTAATTTTTAATGGATTTGCAGAAGAATTTATTAACTACAAATATTCAAGTATTTTAAAAATAAATTTAATTCCTATAATATAAAAACTTATTTGTTCTGTTGTTACTTAAAAAAACAGAAAAAAACAGGTTGCAGGTTTTAAAATTTTGGAAATGTATGTTGTGAATATTAATTTGGAATCAGTTGACCAGAATTAATAATTAGTAACACACTTAGACTCAAATAAACTGATGAACATTTGCAGTTAAATTTGATCTAGTTCTTTTACATTGCAAAATTGTCACGCTTGCAACTATCAACATCGTTCAATTACACCAGAAGTTTGGTTTGGGTTGTCGCTGTCGCTCTACGGTCATTTTGTGAATACTTTGGGCTAATTAGACCTGGGACTTATAATTTAACATGAAATCCGAAGCACTAATAAGCATCCATGCCATAGCCAAGTTTTGAATCTGAAGCCTGGGGTACCAAAAGTCAAAGCACTAGCTAATTGGCCATCAGGCTACCAATTACACTAGAAGTACATGATAAAAAAAATGTATCCCTTTGTACATCTAAGCGTCTGTGATTACATTGCTAAACATATACAACTACAACTGTATATCTAAATAGTATTTAGTGTCAATTCATGAATAACGCAACAATGAAATTTTTTTCTGGTGCTCATTTGAAGTCATTACCAAATACTTTATACTAATGTTATATCAAAATAAAAATAAAAAGTTGAGATAAAGAATAGCGATGCACTCTCCTCAAGGCTTAACAACAATGTATGCTGTGACTCAGTGATAACGTATGACAGCCAACTGTACAATCATTGTTTTTGCGGCTGACACGAAAGTAGTTGAGATGGTATGTGTAAATGCGTTGCTTGGTGAAAATTTACAGTGTTTTTGTCCCAAATGACGGGCAAATGCAGAGAAGCTACTCTTAAAAAGAAGGTAACTTAGAAGAATCTTGTAGGGTAATATCATCTGTTCATTGCCTGTCGTTGGCCCGGGTTGGGCTGGAGATGGTATTCAAGCGAGCAAGAGGCTTCTTAAGGTGCAAATACAAAACTACAACTAAAAAGACATCGAATTTTGTTTGTGATGTGCAAAAGAATCCCTTTCTCCATAAAAATTGATTGTGACACACTTTCTATATTTAATAATAAAATTGATTATTTTTCAAGAAAAATAGAAATACATATCAGCTGTTTTTTAGTGTCGAATTAAAATCACTACATTTACCATTATTTTTACCACATATTATATCTTCATAATAATGTCAATAAATTAGAATTCTCAAAAGCCATTCCTTCTGTTCATAAACTGCTTTAAAATTAAGGATTCAAGTATTTTAACAGCTAAAATACATGATAAATTGATTTCCTTAAAATCTGATAAACTTCTTTTAACATTTTGAACTAAGATTCCGGAATAATTCGGTCTGAAGTCCAATCAATAACTATGCAAACTTTCTTAACATAATCCTCAAAACTGATCCTAGAGAACGCCTATGAATATTTAATAGCTTTAGCTGTCTGCTAATTTAGCTGCAACTCGGAAAGTAAGATTACTTTCTACTAAGTCAATGTAAATACGTTTTTCCGAGACGCAAAGTCTTAACGAGATGAACTTCCTAAATTCTTCATTATGAGTTGAGAGACAATAATCCTACTTACTCGGAATTTTAAACATTCTTATTCTATTTCTTTCGGCTGTAGAATGCAATATACCACCGCTATAAGTTTAATCATTTTCTACAGGAAAACAAGGTTGAGCTTTAATTTTGGTGAAGAATTTTTTTAATTAAGTCCAAAGCAATTTGGCCCAAAAAACCTTTTCTGAAGTTACAAGGCATGGATGGCAACGGTCTGCCTGTATAAACAATATTGAAATTCCCAAGGACTTGAACAACTAATTTGATCTTTATTTGTTTCGAATCTTTTATTATTTTTATCATATTTTTGTCATGTTAGGTTTGGTTAAAAAGGGAAAAAAAAGTGTTCCTTTCTTGTTAAGTTATCTCAACTGTTCTAAGAATGTTCCGTTTTTCATAATTAAAAATGACGAAGACAAAATAATGAACATGATGAAAAAATTGCTTCAGAGCCATGTTAATAAACAGCTATTTAAAATTTATGAAGGGTAAAGAGAAATTACTTATAGCAATAAAAAAATGGCGCAAATTAAAAAATGTTCTGTAATTTTGTAAAACATATCATTGCAAAGATCTTTAAAAAATAAGTAAACAATGATTAATTTTTACTTAATTACATTATAATTATTTCATTGAACAATTTTTTAATAATGAACCAAATCTACAATGCAAAAAGGGATGGATTTAGAAGCTGGAAAAGTTAAAAAAATGTGACTGTCTTAGAGGCAATTGTGATGAATTTAGTAAAAAGTGGTGTCCGTAGTAACCTTAATAGACGTTATTGATGAAATCTTTGAAACATATTTAACGATTTTTACCCCACAACTATAACAAATCAAGAGAATTTCCTCCATTATTTACCAATTCAAAAATGGTACAAGGTAGAAACATTGATTTTTGAAATTCTTATCATCTCTATGAATTTATACTGGATATGATAATGTGCTGGCTTTTAGTTTGTTGCCATAATATTTTATTAAATTTAATCATATAGAGATAATATGGTGAATTTTATATGATGTTATCACTAAATAATCCGAATTCAATATTTTAAGTTATTTTGCGAATTAAAATAATAATTCTGAAAGGCTTATAAAATATAACGTCAATAGTTAATATTTATCCACTAGAGCTTGAAAATGATGATAGTTTACTTTTATTATATTCTATTAAATGTACAGAAAAGCAATGCATTGCCTAACATAGTTTATTAATTATGACAATTTTTAAAATATGTGTTTCTCACATTTTAACCTTATAACAACGTTTTACCAGAATTTCTGTTTTGTATAGAATCCTCACTGACTTCAGTGAAATACGGACATCACCATGAATAGTCTGTTCATGGATGGAGGGAAGGGGGAAAGCTTCTGTTGTGATGGATCATTCGTTAAGTAAAAGTCTGACTTGGCTCCGTGTTGCTGAAGAAGGAGGGCAGTGCCTTCCGGGAGGACTTTTAGGGCTAACTAACCCTTTTTTGCCTATCATTTGGAAGAAACCCCGGAAAACTTTCACCAGGTAATCAAACTAACGCGGCAAGATGCTGACATTCTTTAAAACAGTGTCTACAACAAAGCAGCCAACTGATTGAAACTCCACCCTAACGCTAAACAGCGGCGCACGTTGCCACGAGCCAGCCAAAAGGTTGTGAGATTACTATTATTATATTATATTCAATATATAGAAACGCAATTCATTGCTTAATGAGGACAATATTTAAAACATGCTTTTTTTTCTCTCATTTTAACATTACAACAAAGTTTGCCTGAATTTCTTCCTCTTGAAAGCAATTACACAGAATAATTTTCAATAGAAGTAATTCCTTCATGTTCTAGAAGTAGATGACTTATAAAATTTTTCCGGGAACTTAATTCAAATTGTGCAGTGATTGGATTTATTTTTCTAGTCAATTGATGCCCTGAGCGATTTTGAACAATTCAGTGATTAACTCTTTTTGAGGAACATAAAAGGGGACTGTAAACCAGCAATCATTACAGGTGAAAAAAAAAATTGTTCTACAATTGGAATTGTCGAACTGGAATTCTTTTGCCACTAGACAAAGAGCCTACCCACTTAAACTAGAAAAGCGGTCGTATTGAGAATCTATGGCCCCCGGAGGATTGTCGTCATTACTGACTAGAAGGCTTTCATCGGGCCATAGATTCTGGTACTCAAGTCGTATCTTTCTTCTTTTCAGAAAGTCAACCTAATTCGAATTTTCTAGCAAAAGTTTTACGATTTGCTTGAAGAATATAATGATTCCCCTCATCCTTTTTTTGGGTAATTGTTTACTACATCCATTGGTGCAAAAATATCCGGACTTATTTTAGAATGATCGTAATTTTTCATAATAGAGTAATTTGAAAGAGTAGCATTTTTCCGAAGCAAGTGTCAGTAAAGAATCGGGCTTCATTTAATCAGATAGGAGAATTAAATAGAGAATTTTGTACTAGTATAAGAACTTTACACTATTTATTTTCTTTTCTCATTAAATTTCAGTAAAATGCATCAGAAATGAAAAAAAATATCATAGTTCAAGAGTAAGTGTTTCAGTGTTTTGTATTTAATGATGGTGGATTCAGAAAGAAAGGGAACAATGTATATAATTGGAGTATTTTGCTAACGAAATGGAGAATGAAGTCTGCATTGGTGTAAGTCAAACAAGTTTTGATTAAAATAAGCAATAATGATGTTCATGTAAATTCACTGTATCAGCACATTTGTTTCCGTTTATTGATAAGAAAATACAGTGATGAATTATGGGAGTTTTATTTCTACAACTAATATAATAAGTAATTCAATGTTGTCTTTAAAGTACTTAATAAATTTATAATCCTCAAATAAAAAATAAAAAACTGTATTAAATAAATAGCCTTATGAAAAAAATGTACGTCAATAAAATATATCTTCGACTAGTAATACATAAATTAAATAAATCTCAAATCTATTTCAAACTTATTAAATTATAAGAAAGTTAAAATATTTTAGTTTCATGAAAAATAATAATGCAAATATAGTTTATTAAAAATTTTAAACACATTTATAAAAAAAATGTAATTAAAGATGAAGGATTTGAATTTAAGATTATTTGAAGCTTCATTTTCTAACTATTTTCGAAAGGAAAAATATAGAAATTAATTTTTCTAAATGAGTTGCTCATTTGACTTTCTAAAACATTATTTTACTTTGATTTTCCAAATTAAATGAATGCTAAAGTATTATACACAGCCCTTTCTCATAACTTAGGGAATTAATTACAGAAACTCTGATATTAATTATATTAATATAGGAAAACTAACACCATGCATTTCGACTAACGCGGCAAGATCCTGACATTCTTTGAAACAGTGTCTACAACAAAGCCGATAGCAGACTGAACCTCAGCTCTAATGTTCACTATTTGGGGGCGTTGTCACTGAGCCACGAGTGGGGTAAAAGATGGTAGTTTACTGTTATTATATTACACTGAAGTGACAAAAGTCATGGGATACCTCTTAATATCGTGTCGGCCCAACTTTCGCCCGGCAAAGTGCAGCAACTCGACGTGGCATGGACTCAACAAGTCGTTGGAAGTCTTCTGCAGGAATATTGAGCCATGCTGTCTCGATAGACGTCCATAATTGTGAAAGCGTTGATGGTGCAGGATTTTGGGCACGAACAGACCTCTCGATGATGTCCCATAAATGCTCGATGGGATTCATGTCAGGCGATCTAGGTGGCCAGATCATTCGTTAGAATTGTCCAGAATGTTCTTCAAACCAATCGCGAACAGTTGTGGCCCGGTGACATGGCGCATTGTCATCCATAAAAATCCCATCGTTGTTTGGGTACATGAAGTCCATGAATGGCTGCAAGTGATCTCCAAGTAGCTGAACATAAGCATTTCCAGTCAATGTACGGTCCAGTCGCACCAGAGGACCAAGTCCATGCCATGAAAAAACAGCCCACACCATTACGGAGCCACCACCAGCTTGAACAGTGCCTTGCTGACAGTTTGGGTCCATGGCTTTGTGGGGTCTGCGCCACACTCGAACCCTACCATCAGCTCTTAACAACTGAAATCGTGACTCATCGGACCAGGCCACGGTTTTCCATTCATCTAGGGACCAACCGATATGCTCACGTGCCCACGAGAGTCGCTGCAAGCGATGTCGTTCTGTCAGTAAAGGCACTCGAGTCGGTCTTCTGCTGGAATAGCCCAAGAAAGCCAAATTTCTCCGCACAGTTCTAACAGACAAGTCCCTTGTACGTCCCACATTGATTTCTGTGTTTATTTGACGCAGTGTTGCTTGTCTGTTAGAATTTACGACTCTTTGCAGACGTCGCCGGTCTCGGTCGTTAAGTGCAGGCGGTCGACCACTGCGCTGTCCATGGTGGGATGTTATGCCTGAAATTTCATACTCTCGGCACACTCTTGACACAGTGGATCTGGGAATGTTGAATTCCCTAACGATTTCCGAAATGGCATGACCCATGCGTCTAGCTCCAACTAACATTCCGCGTTCAAAGTCTGTTAATTCCCGTCGTGCGGTCATCATCACGTCAAAACCTCTTCACATGAATAACTTGAACAGAAATGAAAGCTCTGCGAAAGCAATGCGCATTTATACCTGTTCTACGCGATGCTACTGCCATCTGAAAATTTGCATATTGCTGTCCCATGACTTTTGTCACTTCAGTGTATATTCAATATAGAGAAATGCAATGCATTGCTTAAGATACTTCATTAATGACGACATTATTTAAAACAAGGTCTTTTTTTCTCACATTTTAACATTACAACACCGTTTGCCTGAATTTCTACATCTTTAAAGCAATTACACAAAATAAAGAAATTTTTTTAAAAATGTAAAAAGCCGTTAAAGTTGTAAAACTTACAGAATCAAAAAGTTTTTGCCTTCACGTTGTAGAAATAGATGATTTTCCAAAATTTCTCTAGGAACTTTATTCAAATTGTGCAGTGATTTAATTTATTTTTCTAGTCATTTAATGCCCTGAGCGATTTCGAACAATTCAGTGATTAACTCTTTTCGAGGAACATAAAAGGGGACTATAAACCAGCAACCATTACAGGTGAAAAAAACAATTGTTCTATAACATTTCACGAAGTGGAATTCCTTTGCCACCAGACAAAGAACCTACCAACTTAAATTCGAAAAGCGGCCTTATTGAGAATTTATGGAACCCCGGAGGATTGTAGTCGTTACTGACTGGAAGACTTTCATCGGGCCATAGATTCTGGTACTCAGGTCAAATCTTTCTTCTTTTCAGAAAGTCAACGTAATTCGAATTGTTTGGCAAAAGTTTTACGATTTGCATGAAGAATATAATGATTCCATTCATCCTTTTTTGGGTAATTGTTTACTAAATCTGTAGGTGCTAAAATATCCAGACTTATTTTAGTATCATCGTAATTTTTAAAAACAATAGAATAATTCGAAAGAGTATCTTTTTTTCCCAAGTAAGTGTTAGTAAAGAATCGGGCTTCATTTAATGAGATAGGAGAATTAAATAGAGAATTTTGTACTAGTATAAGAACTTTGCACTATTTATTTTCTTTCTTCATTAAATTCGTGGAAAATGGAGTGTTTTGCTAACGAAATTGAGAATGAAGTCTGCATTGGTGTAAGTCAAACAAGTTTTGATTAAAATAAGTAATAACGATGTTTATGTAAATTCATTGTATCAGCACATTTGTTTGCATTTATTGATAAGAAAATACATTGGTGAATTAAGAGAGTTTTAGTTTTTCAACTAATGTAATAAGTAATTCACGATTGTCTTTTAAATATGCAATAAATTTATATTGCTAAATTAAAAAATGTATTAAAAATAGCCTTATGAAAAAAATGTATGTCAGTAAAATATTACTTCGACTATTAATACTTCAATTAGTCAATTAATGCCCTGAGCGATTTCGAACAATCTAGTGATTAACTCTTTTCGAAGAACATAAAAGGGTACTATAAACCAGCAACAATTACAGGAGAAAATAAAAAAACTTTCTACAACATTCCACGAACTGGAATTCCTTTGCCACGAGACAAAGAAACTACCAACTTAAATTAGAAAAGCGGGCCGTATTGAGAATCTAGGCCTCCGGAGGATTGTTGTCATTACTGACTGGAAGACTTTCATCGGGCCATAGATTCTGGTACTCTGGTCGAATCTTTCTTCTTTTCAGAAAGTCAACGTCCTTCGAATTGTCTGGCAAAAGTTTTACGATTTGCGTGAAGAATATAATGATTCAGCTCACCATTTTTTTGGGGTAATTGTTTACTAAAGCTGTAGGTGCTAAAATATCCGGAATTATTTTAGTATCATCGTAATTTTTCAGAACAGAGTAATAGAGTAATTCAAAAGAGTAGCATTTTTCCCAAGCAAGTGTTAGTAAAGAATCGGGCTTCATTTAACGGGATAGGAGAATTAAATAGAGAATTTTATACTAGTATAAGTCTTTGCTCTAGTATTTATTTTCTTTCCTCATTAAATCAGAAATGAAAAAAATATCGTACTTTAAATGTTAGTGCTTCAGTGTTTTGCATTTAATGATAATGCATTCAAGAAAAGTGAACAATGTATATAATTGGAGTATTTTGCTAACGAAATAGAGAATGATGTCGGAATTGGTGTAAGTCAAACAAGATTTGATTGAAATAAGCAATAACGATGTTTATGTAAATTTACTGTATCAGCACATTTGTTTCCATTTAAAAATAAGAAAATGTGATGAACAATGGGAATTTTATTTCTACATCTAATAGAATGAGTAATTCAAGGTTATCTTTAAAATACGTAATAAATTTATATTGCTAAATTAAAAAAAACAGTATTAAATAAATAGTATTATGAAAAAAATATATGTCTATAAAATATAATATTGACTACTAATACTTAAATTAAAGGCATCTCAAATACATTTTCAAGTTTATTAAATTGTAGAAAGAGAAAAATTTAGTTTCATGAAAAACTTTAATACAAAAAGAAACTTTATTAAAATTCAATACAAGTTTACGAAAAATTTTATTAGATGACACATGATTTGAATTTAAGATTATTTGAAGGCATATTTTCTAAGTATTTGCTTAATGAAATTAGTTTTTCTAAAAAGTTTGTTTATTTGATTTTCTTTCGAGTTTTTGCTTTGATTCTATAAATTAATGTAATGCTAAATATTATATAATGCTTTTTCTAGTACAAGGAATTAATATCAGAGTAGATCGAAAACTCGTATAAGAATATCGATGTATGGATATAGGTACAATAGCATATGAGTTAATAATTTTTTGTATTGTTGAATACCCTATATTACAGAAAATAAAAATAAATCGTTTTGTTGAAAACACAAAAAACGAATTGTAATAATGAGTTGAATAATTGAGGAGGACAAATTGAGGAAAAATAATTGAGATAAAAATTTGAGGATTGTTGAATAATTAAGGATAGTTGGACTCTTAAGAATAAGTTGTTGTTTGTTGTTGTTGTTTCTTATGCCACTTGGCTGGCCAAGCCCACGAGTCACTACGTACTCATGATTGAAGGGGAAGGAAGCAGCTTCTGTTGTGATGGAGCACCCATTGGTAGAAGTCTGACTTTGGCTCTGTGACGCTCTTACAGTCATAGGAGACCGGGACCTACGGCTTAAAGTGGATTCCGAACCACTACAAACATCCATGGCACCGCCCGGATTCGAACCCGAAACCTGTGGCACCGAGCGCCAGAGCGCTAGACACTCGGCCATTCTGGTCCCAAATTTGCCAACGGCACGCGGTGTTCCCAGGTGGCCACCCACCCAAGTACTGACCGCGCCCAATGATGCTTGACTTCGGTGATCTAACGAGAACCGGTATATTCAGCATGGTACGGCCGTTGGCATAAGTTGTAATAATTATAAGTGACGAATCAACAAATGAACAGTCAAATCAACAAATGAATTTTTTTGTATAATCATTCTTATAAGGAAAGAAATTTTAAAAACAATTTTAATATGGAATTCTGAATTTTTTTTATTAAATAATGGATACTTTATGCTTAAAGTATATAATATATTAATATAGCAATAGCACGTCTTCAATTTTGTCGATTAAAATCTGACATGAAGCACGCGTATGTCCAAATTACCATTGATGTTATTTTAATGACCTTAGAGGATTATGTAAAGCAACCGATTCTTTTATAATGTGGTTTCACAAATGTTCAATTGGAGTAAGGTCAGGTAATCGAACTGGCTAATCTATTCGTCAAGCACCTGGCTTATCAAAGAATTTGCAAGGACATATAAATTTCCGAAAAAAATGCAATTTGTTCAGTTTAATTTTGTATCAAGAATTGTATTGATCTGATTTGAATCAGCATTTAAATCCATTATTACACTGAAGTAACAAAAGTCATGGGATAGCAATATGCAAATTTCCAGATGGCAGTAGCATCGCGTAGAACAGGTATAAATGCGCAGTGCTTTCGCAGAACTTTCATTTCTGTTCAAGTTATTCATGTGAAGAGGTTTTGACGTGATGATGACTGCACGACGGAAATTAACAGACTTTGAAAGCGGAATGTTAGTTGGAGCTAGACGCATGGGTCATGCCATTTCGGAAATCGCTAGGGAATTCAACATTCCCAGATCCACTGTGTCAAGAGTGTGCCGAGAGTATGAAATTTCAGGCATAACATCCCACCATGGACAGCGCAGTGGTCGACCGCCTGCACTTAACGACCGAGACCGGCGACGTCTGCAAAGAGTCGTAAATTCTAACAGACAAGCAACACTGCGTCAAATAACCGCAGAAATCCATGTGGGACGTACAAGGGACTTGTCTGTTAGAACTGTGCGGAGAAATTTGGCTTTCTTGGGCTATTCCAGCAGAAGACCGACTCGAGTGCTTTTACTGACAGAACGACATCGCTTGCAGCGACTCTCGTGGGCACGTGAGCATATCGGTTGGTCCCTAGATGAATGGAAAACCGTGGCCTAGTTCGATGAGTCACGATTTCAGTTGGTAAGAGCTGATGGTAGGGTTCGAGTGTGGCGCAGACCCCACGAAGCCATGGACCCAAACTGTCAGCAAGACACTGTTCAAGCTGGTGGTGGCTCCGTAATGGTGTGGGCTGTTTTTTCATGGCATGGACTTGGTCCTCTGGTGCGACTGGACCGAACAGTGACTGGAAATGCTTATGTTCAGCTACTTGGAGATCACTTGCAGCCATTCATGGACTTCATGTACCCAAACAACGATGGGATTTTTATGGATGGCAATGCGCCATGTCACCGGGCCACAACTGTTCGCGATTGGTTTGAAGAACATTCTGGACAATTCCAACGAATGATCTGGCCACCTAGATCGCCCGACATGAATCCCGTCGAGCATTTATGGGACATCTTCGAGAGGTCTGTTCGTGCCCAAAGTCCTGCACCATCAACGCTTTCACAATTATGGACGTCTATCGAGACAGCATGGCTCAATATTCCTGCAGAAGACTTCCAACGACTTGTTGAGTCCATGCCACGTCGAGTTGCTGCACTTCGCCGGGCGAAAGGAGGGCCGACACGATATTAAGAGGTATCCCATGACTTTTGTCACTTCAATGTAGTACTATTGAAAGTAAAATCTTACTTTGTATTAAATAATAGATACTTCGTATATATATATATATATATATATATATATATATATATATATATATATATATATATATATATATATATATATATATATATATATATATATAATATAGCAGTAACACGTCTTGCATTTTGCTGATTAAAATCAGGCAAAGTATGCATATGGCCGAATTTCCATTGATGTTATTTCAAAGAACTTAGAGAATTATGTAAAGTAATCGATTGTTTTACGATGTGGTTAAACAAGTGTTCGATTGGAGTAAAGTCTGGTAATCGAGTTGGCCAATCTATTCGCTAAGTGCCTAGGTTATCAAAGAATTTGCAAGGATATATAAATTTCCGAAATAATTGCAATTTGTTCAGTTTATTTTTTATCTATCAAGAATTTCATTGAACTGATTTGAATCAGAATTTAAATCATTATTGATATTATTGAAAGCAAGATCTTAAAATAACAATAAATACTTTATATTAAATAACGGATACTTTGTATTTAAAGTATAAAGTCATAATAATAACACACCTTGTATTTCTTCGTTTTACATTTTGTTGATTAAAATCAGAGGTGAAGCATGCATAAGTCGAAATTCCCAATATTGTTATACCAATATTCCCAATATAGTTTTCGATTGGTGTTGGTGCCTGGTAATCGAGCTGGCTAACCTATTCGTTAAGTCAAAGAATTTGTGAAGACGTATAAATTTCCGAAATAATTTCAATTTGTTTATTTTATTTTTTATTTATCAAGAATTGTATTGAATTGATTTGAATCAGAATTTAAATCCATTATTATTATTATAGATAGCAAAACAATTGAAAATTTTTATATACATACATATTTAAGTTTCTTAAACAATAGGATATATTTTAAAAACTTAAAAAGTAATCATCTTTATGTACAAATATAAACCAGAAAAAGATAAATATATTTTAATGAACTAACTAAAAATATATTTATGAAACGTAGCTGATAAGTTATATTTTAATATTTCACGTAAATAATAATAAAATTTCAAGAAATTAATTTTTATAAAACTTCCATGCAAAGTTTCTGCAACAGTTTTCTCTATTAAATCCAAATATGATATTTAGACAATCAATAAATATTCTAAAAGGAAAAGACTTTGGCGGTCAAATATCACGCTGCATAATTAGCCTTACAGATTATTCAAACTTTTATATCTTCTTTAAGGGGTTAACTACTTAATTTTTTTTGCATGAAAAATCAATTTAGAAATTACTTACAGTTGTTTTCCTCATTATGACACCGTGCTTTATTCTCAGATGAAAGAGAAGAAATTATATTTCAAAGTTCATTTCGTTAATTGAACTACATGGGTCTCCATAGACCACATTCATTAGTCACCGTTCTTAATTTATTCAAATTATAAAGACTAATTAGAGACTTTTTAGGGACTTTTTTTGCCCCCTCTGAAGAGAGTGTTGAATCGCATTATTGAAATACAATTTCCAAGTGCTTTTCTTTTGTCCCCCCATGAAGTAATTAATTTTCCTGCCTGGGAAATACTTAGGATATTCATTGTTCTTTTCGAGGATTTAATTCATATTTTTACAAATTGAAAGATGAAAAGAAAATGAACATTCGCTTCGTTGTTTTCATATAATACAAAGCATTTTATAAGTAGTTTCTGGTTTGAGAAGGGAAATAAATCTTTTGATAAATATTCTGAGGAAAATCTTCTTCTGAGGATAAAAGTAATTAACATTAATAAATCTTCTGAGCATAAAAATAATTTCATTTAAATGAAATTTGGTTATATAAAATATGTTGTAGCTGTTATATAATATGAGTAATAGATTAGCTTATTATTATGGCAGTTATTTGTAATAGATTAGTCTATTTATTATTAATTGTTATTTAATATAAATAATCGATTCTGTAATTTTCTCTTTCATTATCATAAAATATGATATTTAAACAATCAATAAATAATACAAAAAAAATCCTTTGGCAGTCAAAAACCACGCTGTATAATTAGCCTTGCAGATTATTTATTATTATAACTGCCTTATAGTATCAGATAGAGTCAATTTATTTTTATATTAGTTATATAATATGAGCAATAGACTAGTGTATTTAATAAAATACTAAATATTTAATAATATTAATCATGTGATTAAAATATATTTATAAATTTATTATAAATATATTTTAAACACGGAACAAAAATATATTTAGGAAAAGTAGCTGAGAAGTTATATTTTGATAAGGTCATATAAATAATAATAAAACTTCAAGAAATTATTTTTCATAAAACTTCTTGCAAATAGTTTTCTCTTTATTAAATTAAAATATGATATTTAGACAATCAATAAATAACGAAAAAGAAAAAAACTTTGGTGGTCAAATATCACGCTGCATAATTAGCCTTGCAGATTATTTAAACTTATATATCTTCTTCAAGGGGAACTACTTTAATTTTTTCTTTGCCTGAAAAATCAATTTAGAAATTACTACAGTTGTTTTCCTCATCATGACACCGTGCTTTATTCTCAGATGACTAGAAGAGATTATATTTTAAAGTTCATTTCCTTAATTGCACTATATGGGTCTCTACATAGCACATTCATTAGTCACCGTTCTTAATTTATTCAGATTATAAAGACTAATTAGAGACTTTTTTGCCCCCCTCTGTGGAGAGTGTTGAATCGCATTATTGAAATACAATTTCCAAGTGCTTTTTTTGGTAGACAAAGAAGTAATTAATTTTCCTGTCTGGGAAATACTTAGGATATTCATTGTTTTTTTTGAGGAGGATTTAATTCATATTTTTAAAAATTGAAAGATGGTGGCGAAATGAACATTCACGTCTTTGTTTTCATATAATATAAAGCATTTGAATAAGTAGTTTCTTGGTTTTAGAAGGGAAATAAATCTTTTGATAAATATTCTGAGGATAGTCTTGTTCTGAGGATGAATGTAATTAACCTTAATAAATCTTCTGAAGACAAAATTAATTTTATTTATATGAAATTTGTATTTATTAAATATGTTGCAGCTGTTATTACATAACAGCTAACTCATATTACATAACATGTAATATTAGTTACAGATTAGTTTGCTTATTATTGTAGATGTTTTATAATATGAGTAATAGAGTAATTTATTTATCATTATAGCTGTGATATAATAGGAGGGATTGAATAGTTTATTTACTATTATAACATATATAATATGAGATACAATAGTCTATTTATTTTTATAGCTGTTATGTTATATGATATAGAGTCAATTTATTTTTATATTAGTCATGTAATATGAGTAATAGATTAGTGTATTTAATAAAATACTAAATATTTAATAATATTAATCCTGTGATTAAAATATATTCATGAATTTATTATAAATATATTTTAATCTGGAATAAAAATATATTTATGAAATGTAGCTGAAGTTATATTTTTGATTTTTTTTTATATAAATAATAATAAAACCACCGGGACTCGAACCAGAAACCTGTGGCACCGACAGCCAGAGCGCTGGACAGTCGGCCATTCAGGCCCAATGCTGATATATAATATGAACAAATGTATTTATGAAAAGTAGATGAGAAGTTACCTTTGATAATGTCTTATAAATGAAAAATAAAAACTCCCTCAGAAATTAATTTTCATAAAACATCTTGAAAGTTTCCAGTAATAGTTTTCTTTTCATTAAATTAAAATACGATATTTAGACAATGAATAAATAATGTAGTAAAAGAAAAAAACTTTGGTGGTTAAATATCACACTGCATAATTAACCTTGCAGATTATTCGAACTTTTATATCTTCTTCAAGGGAACTACTTAATTTTTTTGCATGAAAAGTCAATTTAGAAATTACTACAGTTGTTTTCCTTCCACTTCTATGACACCGTGCTTTATTCTCTGATGACTAGAAGAGATTATATTTCAAAGTTCATTTCGTTAATTGAACTCTATGGGTCTCTACAGACCACATTCATTAGTCACTGTTCTTAATTTATTCAGATTATAAAGACTAATTAGAGACTTTTTTAGGGACTTTTTTCCCTCCTCTAAGGAGAGTGTAGAATCACATTATTGAAATACAATTTCCAAGTGATTTTGTTTTGTCCCACTTGAAGTAATTAATTTTCCTGGCTGGGAAATACTTTTAGGATATTCTGTGTTCTTTTCGATAATTTAATTCATATTCTTAAAAATTGAATTCGTGTCGTTTTTTCGTTCATAATACAAAGCATTTGTATAAATAGTTTCTTGGTTTTAAAAGGGAAATAAATATTTTGATAAATATTCTGAGGATAATCTTCTTCTGAGGATGTACGTAATTAGTGTTAATAAATCTTCTGAGGAAAAAATAGTTTTATTTAAATGAAATTTGATGTTATTAAATATGTTTGCAGCTAAGTTGCTGTTGATATATATTGAATATGTAATATGAGTAATAGATTCTATTTATTATTATAGCTGTTAGATAATATGAATAATAAACCTGTTATATATATTATGGGATAGATTAGTTTATTCATTGTTATAGCTGTTATATAATACGAGTAATAGAGTATATTTATTATTATAGCTGTTATATAATATAAGTAATATATTAGTGTATTTATTATTATAGTTGTTATGTAATATGAGTAATAGTTTAATCTATTTATCATTATAGCTGTCCGATAATATGAGTAATAGATTAGTATATTTTATTTCATAGTATATTTAAGGGTTTTAAATTTTAATAGATTTGTCAAAATTCTATAGTTAAGAAAAGCTGTTAAATGATTTCAGATTTACTGTACATTTTTTTTTTTTTTGTAGCATTAGTTGAATTGCAAAAGACCCTTTTTTTACCTACAAAATCTTTTTCCAAATTGAGTAAGTCAGTTGATTTTGAAAATAAGTGCTGATTAATAAGTCCATGATTAACCAATTATATTGATCAGTCGTGGAGCTTATAATATGTAAATTTGAAAAAAGACGGCTTCCTTTTTTTGATGACACCCAATTAGTTTGTTCAATGTGGTGATAGTTCTTTATTTGTAAATACAGTTAGACGTTAAAGGGGAATATTTTCTTAATGTCTAATTATTGATCTTATTATATGCTGTGAAAAAAAACCATTTTTAAATGTTAGATTTGACATTTTATCAAAGAGAACGACAAGTATGGACACCACCATATTCAACGTGAGCGTCATTTAAGAAATACGGTAATACAGGTAGGTTGTAAAAGGCTTATTATGAAAAGTCTCCAAAAAGGAGACAAAGAAAAAACAGTTTACCGTTCTCTCTGTACTCGATCATCTTCTTGTTGAATTCATGGACTCCTTGGACATAGCGCGAATCGAGGTTGTAAAAGGTATATTATGTAAAGTTTTTAAGGGAAGATGTCCAAATGGAGTGTACCAGTTACAGTTATCGTTTTTGGCTCCTTGGAGTCAAGTTGCCACTGGCCAGCATGGCGAGAAATTCCTTTTTAAGGGATGTTTTTCATGGTTGACTTGGCGAAAAACGGTCAACTTGGCAAGAAACTGTCAAAGAAACTATAATACATAAACAGCATCTGCAAACCAGTGCACACCATTTGGACATCTTCCTGTCTTCAAAAAGAAGAAGAAAAAGGCAAAAAAAAGAATTTACCGTTCTCTCTGTACTCGATCATCTTCTTGTTGAACACGTGCAGGTACTTGGACTCCTTGGGCATAGCGAATCCGTAGCCTGTCATGGCGTACCAAGATCCGACGGTCAGCAGGCGGCACTCGTTGTCCTGACCAACCAGGTACTCGAGAACGGTGGCGTCATAAACGAAAGCATCCAGTTCCTGCAACACAGTTCTTCCATGAAATGCTACCTAATTTTAATTTGCTACGGAATGACTTACAGTGGTAAACTCATTAACAACATCTAATGTCAAATGTAGGCAAATTTTAAATGACATCGAGACTCTCACTCGTGAGGAAGTACGGACCAACCGGCGCTGCCATTAGTTACAATCTCTCATTCCGAGAGGAAATTGGTGGATTTTATGTTAGAAATGGAATCCTTCCACGAATGTATATGTCTTTAAATGTGTTACATGTTGTGTGTTAAATATTGTTAAGAAATAGTATCTGGAATTTCTGAATATAATCTGTAATGATATGAGATAAAATTTTAATTATACTAACGATCGTATTTTAGTGCCATCTAAGGCTATATCCTTCCCAATGTTTTTTTTAAAGTATTCATTTTTTCAACGAAATTGTTTAGAATTTACTAAGCATTAAAAGGTAGAATCATGGCAGCAAAAAATACTCTTTTTTATTCAGAAGAGAGGGCGTTTCCACTTTTAAGTATTAACTCGCTAAGTTAGTGGTTTCAAAATGGTAGCATAATTTCGTTAAATCGGAATTGTCCATAGTGCCATTTCAATTTAGAAGGCACATCTCTATTATTTTCATCTGTAGAGTTGGCACACAACTTTCTTCTGAAATCCAATGAAAGAAATTTAATACTTACAAAAATAATGTAGCCATACTGGGCTTCTCTTTTTACTTGCTTATTAAGTTTTGAACTCAATTTCGTAATTTCTTAAGATATAAAACAATAGTCATCACTAAAGCGTTCAAAATGCATATGATTTAAAAGAAATTTTAAATTTGTTTAATAATTTTAATATTTGGCATAAACATACAAGTTCAAACCACTGGATGCTAATGTAATTCTTTTGTTATCTGAATTTAAATTACTTCATTTAAATTATATTTGTAACCGTGCTCCCTCTTATGCACTGCAAGTTCAGAAGAAATGGTCAGGAAACATCGAGACTCTCACCCGAGAGGAAGTACGGAGAAACCGACGCTGCCGTTAGTTACAATCTCTCTCATCCGAGAGAAAATAAGCGTATTTTCATCTTAGAAGTGGAATTCTTCCATGAATGTATAAGTATATGTCTTTAAATGTGTTACATGTTGCGTGTTAAATAGTGTTTTGTATTAATTGTGGTGTTTATGTGGTTTTGTGAGCGTGTAAATAAAGCTGTTTGTTCTGAAACCTGTGTCTCAACTCAAATCCACACCCAGACCCAGCTGCACAAACAAACCTACAGCACTACATATTGAATTATGCATATTTATATTATAAGTAACATTTAATTTCAATTTTTATTTGCATGCATATATCAATCAAATATATCATATCTAGTACATTCCAATTCATCGCTAGTTCTATATTTTCAAAGCAGTGATTTATAACGTTACTTCAAAATTATGTTATATTTATCAAAATGAATCTTTATATTTTGTAAATATTTATATGGAACAAAATGAATTCTAACAAAAATTATATTTGTCTACCATATTTACAGTAAAATTTAATCAATATTTATGACATAATTTATTGTAACTTTACAGAAACATAATACTGACTAATAAAATATTAAGGGAGAAATTGGTTGAGAAATATGATGCTTTGCTTTTAATGGTGTTTTAGATGAATGGTGTACTGTTTCTGATGTACTAACGAAATTTCGTCTCTATAAAATAATATAGATTGGAAGAATGGAGACAATCTTTTTATGAATGGAAAAATAAATGATATTATATAACATACTTGCGCCACAAAAAACACTTAGTATTGTATTTCTTTCACGGAAGTTTCCCCTCTCCATAATTGAAACCCGATATCCATAGTTGTTTTTTATATTAGAAAAGATAAAGAAAACGTAAAATTTCTTTTTGCAAAGAATTGGCTAAGACGACAGACGTATTTTCTATCGAATTTCTTACACATATTACTGTGCCCAAAAAGTAAGACCAGTTATTTTTTTTTTCAAAAACTCTTTATTTATGGCCTTCAAAGCGCGCGGCGATTCACGTTGAATGTCTTCAGTCGACTCAAAACGGTGTCCCCGGAGAGTGGTCTTTTGAGTTTAGGGAATAGCCAGAAGTCACGCGCTGTGAATACGGTGGTTTCTGGAACGGTACGGGTTTCATTTTTGGCGAAAAAGTCATGAAGAATCAATGCAGTGTGAGCTGGCGCAATTAGTATTTTCTTGACCGATCCTTTTGAAATTCCAACATCATCAGCAAGTTCTCTAATTGTAAATCGATGGTTTTCAAGCATCAAATCTTTAAGTTTTTGAATGTGAGCTTCGTTGGTTGAGGTGGATGGTCGCCAGAGGGCCCTTCGTCTTTAATGCGTTCTCTGCCTTTGAACTGTTTATACCACTTCTAAACATTTCTTTCCGATATAGGAATGCTCACCGAATGCCTTCTGCAACATTCTATATGTCTCCGCAAACAAAATTGAATGCAAGCTCTTTGCTTAATTAATTCAGACATTTCTAAAATCGCCGCAATCAATTTTAGCGTCTCACAAAGCCAAGTGTAACTCAAACACTAATGAATATTTTGACGTCAAATTTCACACAGATGTCAAGGACAGTGACAGCAACCTAAAAAAAAAAAATTGAAATTCCATAAGCCCCGGGAACTTTAAGTTGAAAATTGGTCTTACTTTTAGACACTAGTATCTCTTCTCTGCTTAATCATAACTTGAAGGTAGTTATTGAATCAACATTTTAAATTTTTTTCGAGACATGATTGCCATGAAATTTTATAAATTTGTAAATTTTCTAAATATTTTTCTATATAATTTTCTTCTTCTAATTTTTTCTCTAAACATAAAAAAGATTAGAGAAATTTTCTTAATGAATAAAAGAAAATATTTGACACATTTTTTATGTAAATATTTAAACTTAATTTATGTAAATATTCGGAAATATTTAAATGTAATTTATGCAAATATTTGGAAATATTTAAGCTTAATTTATGTAAATATCTGAAAAATTTATTAAAATATTATTTCAATATGCAAATTATATAAATATTTTGAAAAAATTGTGAAGTATGTAAATATTTGGAAATAAATTGTGAAGTATGTAAATAGTTGGAAACATATTGAAAGTATGTAAATATTTCGAAATATAAATATATAAACATTTGGAGAACATTTTGAAGTAAATATTTGAAATAAAAGTTACCTTATAGGAAAAAATTACTTATGTACTACAATTGGATTTAAGAATGTATCTAAAATTATATTAAACTGCATAACAGATTTGGATATACATAGTTAATAAATGCCATCAAAAATAAAATATATCAAATTAAATTTAAGATGTTAAAAATTAATAAAAACAAAATCATATTAATGATATAAAATTCAAAATCTAAATTGATGTACTATATTTGAAACAAGAAATGTAATATTTTTATCATCTATAAAATAGAGAAATAAAAAGCTTATTTACTTCTGAATGCATATTTATATCAAAACAATTGACTAAAGGAATTTGAAGTTTTACCAATAGACTAATTTAAATTTATTTAATGCAGTTAATTAACATAACCTCTAACAAGTAAATAAAAAAAAGTTTAACTCTTATTAGTTATAAATAAAACAGAGTTTTACAAAATTTAAATAACATTATGAAACACAATAGACAGAATATAAATAATACAGTAAAACAAAATAGAAAGAATAAAAATAATATTGTAAAACCAAATAGAAATAATTAGAAATATTATTGTAAAACCAAATAGATAGAATATAAATAATACAGTAAAACAAAATAGACAGAATAAAAATAATATTGTAAAACCAAATAGAAATAATAGAAATATTATTGTAAAACCAAATAGACAGAATAGAAATATTACTGTGAAACAAAATAGTAAAACAACAAAAATAAAACAAAACAATATTACTGTATAACAAAATAGACATATTACTGTAAACAAAATAGTAAAACAACAAAAATAAAACAAAACAATATTACTGTATAACAAAATAGACATATTACTGTAAACAAAATAGTAAAACAACAAAAATAAAACAAAACAATATTATTGTAAAATAAAATAGACATATTACTGTAAAACTAATAATATTTCTATTTTAGAAATATTATTGTAAAAACAAAAATAGGCAAAATAGAAATATTATTGTAAAACAAAATAGGCAAAATAGAAATATTACTAAAACAAAATACACAAAATAGAAATATTACTAAAACAAAATACACAAAATAGAAATATTACTGTAAAACGAAATAGACAAGTAATAATTTACAATATGTAATTTATGCACTATTTTAACAAAATTTAATTTAATTTATTAGATTCAAGAAAAATAAATATTAATAAAACTAAACAAAGAGAAAATTTTCTAAAAATATTTCTATTCATTTTCCGAACGAAATTCAATTTTCTACCTGCACAGATAATTTTTTTTTGTATTAATAATCTATTTCAGGATTTCAATTTATTGAACTTACCATAGACCACTATATACAATTTAAAGCTTTATTCTGTCAAAGGGACTTATCATCAAGTTCTCCAAAATTGAATCCGGTAGCCAAAAAGAAATAATCCGCGGATTCCCACCAATTCTATTTCATCTGGGATTTCCAAAAGAGATCTTTGGAGTGTTTGGGTCCTGAGTAGCCCTGGAGAGTCAATAATTCCGAGTATTACGCAATTGATCTCATTTTTCTGTCATTTGACTCTCAGAAATTCCCATTTTCTTTTTATTTTGACTCTCCAAGAAATATTTCTGGGGATAGTAGTTTGTGTAGATTATATTTGAGCATGGCATTCATATTCTTTGAAGATATATTTTGAGAAATGAAACTTGCGAAGAAAACTAATGGCACCTGAACTAAGAAACTTTTCGAAATTTTTTTTCTTGAGTTCCAAAAAAGAAAAATACGAATTATATTAAAAGAGACTTGGTTTTCTGTTTCATAATATTTCGCAGTTTAGGGATGAATGTCTTCAATGCATGAAACATAGACTAGAAATCAGTTTACCATGTATGGTGAATGTTTACCATGTATGATGTATGCTTACTATGTATGGTGTATGTTTACCATGTATAGTGCATGTTTATCATGTATGGTGTATGTTTACCAGGTATGGTGTATGTGTACTATGCATGGTATATGTTTACCATGTATGGTGTATGTGTACTATGTATGGTGTATAATTACCATTACATAATTGTTTTATATTTGTTTTAATGCGTGTAAAGGTTGTTATAAGAATTATAAAACTAAGAAGTGCAACATAATCTATTTTGATAAATATTTTTATTTGATCTTTTTCATTAAATACAACCTCGCTATAATTTTTAGAACGAAATCCATGTAGTATAACAATATCATTGTTTTATAACAAATTAATTGTTTATAACAATAATCATGAGGTATGAAGATTAATGTATAATGGATTAAATTCTTTTTTTTTTGTATTCCAAATTATCATCCTCATTGGTACTTTAAAACATAGAAATAAAATTTATAAAAACAATTCAAATCACGAGTGCAAAATATCTAATACTGATTAAAACAATAAGCGCAAATAACAACGCCAGTAGAAGTGAACTATAAAAATAGCATCTGTCGGATAAAAGAGCCCTGACGTCATGTTCTATTACAAATTGTTTTAAACAAGATGTAAAGAAGGATTGAAATTATTTGATGGTGTGGAAATGGAATAGAAAAAATTAATAAGAATATTCTCATGATTTTTGTCTACGCACAGATAAAAAAAAAAAAGAGTAACAAAAGTTTTTAATCATAAAGAAACAAACAGACAAATTCTTTGATTTATATATAGAGAAAGCATTATATTAAAATATCGTCGGTCAATCGAGAACTTGGTGATCCTGGAGAATAAATTTGGCAATGTTGACACAATTTTTAAAAATACCTTAAATTTTTCGTTAAGAATTTACGAACAATAACTCGTTAATTCGGAAAGCATTCTTGTGTCTAATAAAGAAGAGATTTATTAATTGTTAGTTTGTTCTGAGCGTTATAAGCGAAGTGTTTAGCAAATCTAGTTATCTCTAGTTGCAAATCTAATTTTATCTGTGAAAAATAAATTATAGCATGGGTTACAAAATATTATGAAGGATTTTATTCTACGAATAATGAAATACTTTTGTTTGGAGTGTTAGAGTGGACGCAGATAATTCAATTTGCATTTCAGGAGTGATGGTTTCTTGGAATGATTAGTTGTTAAGTTTTCCCATAAAGTTCATTAATTTGAAGATATTCTATCTGGTCCATGGGTTGTAAAAGTTTATCACCATTATTTATTTCTTCTGTATTGTATACTCGTTAAACTTATGCTTATGTTAGCATAATACATTTTGTATTATGCTTAATTGCACAATACGTAATTCTGTAATTATGTTTCTCTTTTTCATATTATTACTTTCCACCTCCACCATTTTAATTGGTAAGGGCCTACATCGACTGTATTCAGGGATGAGGTGGGAGTTAAAGTAAAATCTACATGTATCACAATTTTGTGAATGGTGAATTTTGTTGCTTTAGTTAACTCACACTAAAATAAAAAAAATGTAAATAAATACATAAAGGAAGAAGTTTAAAGAACTTACGTTATTAATATTATAAATATTTCTTTTGTGACATAGTTTATATACTGTTGATCTGGTCCATGGGTTGTAAAAAAATTATCACCATTGTTTATTTCTTCTGTATTGTATACTTATTCCACCTGTATTGTATACTTATGCTTATGTTACTATAATATAGACTCAAGAGCCAAAACATTATGACCACCTGTCAATAACGAGTCGGCCCACCTTTTTTTGGCGCGCAACACAGCTTCAACCCGCCTTGGCATGGATTAATACCACCACTTAATACCAGTTAAATACCACTTCCACCTGATCACGTGCCTTCCACGTCATCCAGGCGAGTTCATTGCAAAATGTAGGGGTGGTTATAATGTTTTGGCACTTGAGTGTATTTTGTATTGTAATTCATTGCACTTATGTAATTATGTTTTTCTTTTTTATATTGTTATTTTCCCACCTCCACCATTTTAATTGGTAAGGGCCAAAATAGACTGGGTAGGCGTTAGGTGAAGTAAAGTAAAGTCTACATGTATCACAATTTTGTGTGCAATTGTGCTAGTTAACTCACACTAGAATAAAAAAAAATTGTAAATAAATACATAATGGAAGAAATTTAAAGAACTTATGTTATTAATAATATAAATACTTCTTTGGTGACATAGTTTATATACTATTGTATCTGGTCCATGGGTTGTAAAAAGATTAACACCATTGTTTATTTCCTCTGTACTGTACACTCGTTACACTTATGCTTATGTTACCATAATACATTTTTGTATTATAATTCATTGCACTCATGTATTTCTGTGATTATAAGTTTTCGTTTTTTATATTATTACTTTCCACCTCCACCATTTTAATTGGTAATGGGACTACATAGACTTTATTCAAGGATGAAGTGTGGGGTAAAAGTAAACAATTGCACACATAATTGTGACACATGTAAAATGTATCACATTTACATGTATCACAATTATGTGTGCAATTATATATTTATATTTTTATGTGCAATTATACATTTATATTTTTTTATGTGCAATTATACATTATGTGTGCAATTATTATACATTTATGTTTTTATGTGCAATTATACATTTATGTTTTATGAGTAATTATACATTATGTGTGCAATTATTCATTTATATTTTTTAGGTGTATTTACACATTAATGTGTAATTATACATTTATGTTTTTATGTGCAATTATACATTATGTATTTAATTATACATTATACGTTTATACATGTAAAATGTATCACAATTATGTTTGCAATTGTATGTTTAATTTTTAGTTGCTTATTTTTAAAATTTATTATATACTTACTTTTTATTTCATTTAATTTTTAAAACAATTTGTAAATAAGTACATAGAGGGAAGAAATTTAAAGAGCTAATGTTATTAATAACAGAAATATTTCTTTGGTGACATAGTTGGATTGGTTTTGATTTATGACAGATAACAAATGGTTTATTTAATCAATAAAATTATTTATTGCATGAATTATCTATTAATACACTGAACAACAACCATTTGTTTCACTAAAATGTGTTTACTTAATTTCGATTGAATTAATTCATGAGTTGTTTTGGATAAAAAAGTCCTGGCTAAATTATTTTTATAGTCTAAGAATTTTTATACAATGTCAGCATTTAAATTAAAACTCAAGCCATGCATGTAATGAGAATGTTCAACAAATATAATTTTATTTTTACTTGACACTATTTATTAAGAAAGAATTACGACGTACAATGTTATATTACTCCCTAATTAGTTCCTAGAATAAACACCGGCTCGACGGTTTATCTAGAAAGAATGAAATGGGTGAGATAATTACTTTGAGAAGATATAAAGCGTATCATCATAGAATGTATAACCTTTTAAACTTGCACACAATTTATTTAATGGATTTTTTTAAAATTGTTTTGTTTTGAAAAAATATTTTAGTTTATATACATTTTTTCACATTTAAGCTTATGACAAATTAAAATTCGTAATGGAATTTATTTCTGATTGTATACAGAAAAATTGAATTTATTTTTATATTATTAGAAGTTTCAGTATAGGCAACCCATTTAAATATAAGAAAATTTCTGTTTGTAAAAAGTGTTAATAATTCAAAATTTAGTAAATTAAGTAAAGCAATTTGATATTTTAGAATTATTTATCGCAAATACTTGATTTTGATATGTAGTGAATTCTTTGCATAATTTTTACACTTAACACAATGGCAATATAGTTGCGGTAAGAAGACTTAAAGGATTAAGATTTGTGAGTAAAAAAGAATTAATTTAAAATAGATTAATATTATAATTTATTTATTTTATTCTGATTTATTGTATTTTAATTAATATTCTAAATAAATTATATTTAGTATTTTTTTGTTTATTTATAATATCTTTTTAGGATTTAAAATTTTTTTGTTTATTTAAACGATCATGATTTTCGTATTTTGATTTCTCTTTTTTTTAAAAAAAAATTAAATAAATTCTTATTTTATATAAAAGCATGCAGAAAATTTACAAAAAGTAAAAATAATAATTATAAAAATACAATTCTTTTAATTAATTTATTTAAGTTCAGATGACCAACGAATGTGGATTATATTGACAAAATGTAAAAATAATTACTAAGAAATATTATCACCATCAGTCTGGCGCCATAATCCAAGATGGGTCATTGCCTTCCGAATTTAATCACCTTTTCTGCCCGTTATTTTTAAAAGTAATTTTACATCATTAAATTTTCTCAGTTTGAAAGACCTACCACATAGAACTGGTATTCTTATGACAATAGCTTGTAAATATATATATATATAATCTGTCAGCTTCAAATTAGTTTTTGTGTCACCCATAAAGATTTACTGCTTATGAAGCCCTAGACCAGGGGTCTCCAAACTACGGCTCGCGGGCCAAATCCGGTCCGCCAGTGTCATCAATCCGGCCCGTGGCAGCGAATAGCTTACATGTTGCTGTAACGAGTTGAATAACAAAAACACAGAATGATAATAACTTGGTTTTATTTACTTGCTAGATAAAGCTTAATGACAAGCATAATATGCAGAAAATTTAACTTAAGCATAACAACTAAGAAAGAATTGAAATGAATCCCACTAACATTATAAACTAGTGAATATCCCGCGGTTACCGTCGGTAGTTATGTTGGGGTAAAGAGTATCGCATATGTATGTATATCGATGTTTCGAATGTATATATCCTGAATTACACATATGATTTTTATTCTGAAAAACCCTCAGGAACGGAAAAGCTAAATTAACGCGAATGAAACCGCGGGGTATCCACTTGTAAAAAAAATACTAATGAGATTTGTGTAATTATATAGATAATGGCAGAAAAATTAAAACGGTTTTGGCCCTTGGTACTTACTGGAGTAAACAGTATGGCTCTAAAGCTGGAAAGTTTGGAGACCCCTGCCCTAGACGAAGAAAATTATGTTTGTTTGTTTGTTTCTCATCCCACTTATACATAGAAATGTTTAGACTGAATGATGACCAAGAACCTGCATGGTCTCATGGAAGGAGGAGAAGGGGGGGGGAGAGCAGCTTCTGTTGTGATGGAGTACCCGTTGCCGTGACTCTGACTTTTTACGGGCTTGGGTTGTCAGCCCAAACAGTAGATTCTGAACCACTACAAACATCCATGGCATTGACGGAACTTGAACCCGAAACCTGTGGCACCCAGAAACAGAGCGCTAGCCTCTCGGTCATCAGGCTCTCGAAGAAATTATTGCTGACAAGTAAACAACAACAAATTTCGGATGGCATCATTGTATACATAGTAAAAATTCCAGGGACAATAAAAGTGTTATGATGAAAACTATGTCCATCAGAAGAAAATTATACATTCGAAGGTACGGAAGACGAAACTGTTGAATAAACTTAGCAGCAAGAAGAGCCTAGAACTGCAATTCTGATATAACTTATAAAATGGCTTAACATTGCATAAAGAAAATGTTTATGATCCACAAAGTAAATATTTTGTTATAACTTACTTTAAGTAAATATTCCTCCATTTAAAATAATTCAAAATTCAAAATTTCTCAATAACAAATATTCCCGTTTTTTTAAAAGCAATAAAAGTGTATATCGTAAATAGTAAGTGCATATAGTATCTTAAAAATTAAAAAAAATACTGTTATTTATACCTCATCCTCTTATTTAGTGATTATTAATATAAATCCTGTTTAGCCGAGTGGAGTCTGGCTCATATTAACTGGGATAATGGAGACATTACTATATAGAAATACACAGTAGTTCAGTAGTTAGATCCCTTCCCCCCTCTCTCTTTATATATATATATATATATATACATATATATGTGTGTGTGTGTGTTTTGTGTGTGTGTTTGTGTGTGTGTGTGTGTGTTAACTGTAGAACACAAAGTCCGAACTTTCCGAAAAGTGCGGCAGTCGTCATATAAAATAAACAATAAACTGATATTGATATTGCCAAAAGGCAAAATATACTTCCACGTTCACAATAGTAGTTACCATACGTTTGCACAATAATCAGGCGCTAACGTAGGACAAATTAAAATTTTTTATATATATATTTTTTATTTCCAATGGCAGATTATGAACAGTTACAGCAAAAACATACAACAACAACGAAATAATACAACAAAACATACTGAAACAGAGTTCATTAATCTAACAATAATGCCAAGTTGCAGATCTTTTAGCCACTAAAAAGTGTTACCAGGTGCACCACGGGGGAGGAAGTCTTCTACGTAGGATAATTAGCGCATGCATAATTGGAGATCTCAAGCTAAAAGTATAATCAGACTTCTGATAATAACGTTCTTATCTTTTCAAAAATCTGGCAATTGTTAATAGAAATCAGTTCATGTGGTAAATTTCATAATTATATATTTTCTATATTCATATATGTATGCATATAGCATTATTCATATATTATATATATATCCTTATATATATGAGCTACATATGACTATATACATTTTTAACAAATGCATATGTACAGTAGTTAATACCAAAGCCATTAATATAATACCCATTTAAAATGTGCTACTCTTCTTTTTACATACATAAGTTAATGCTGCGATATATTTCGACACTAGTGGTGTAGTATATAATATGATACATGTGAAGCCGTAAATATAAATATTTGTTATATATAAAAAATATTCATATAAATATTTTTATATATAGTATGCAAATGAAGGCGACAAAAAAATTGAAAAATAGTTTGAAGAAACAGTAAAAATTAAAGTGTGGTTAGGACGAATACCAGCTGTAGCTTTTTTTCGCTGATAATTTTTTTTTATGATTGTTCTTCTAATTCATTCCTTGTTCTCCTTTTTGTTTTCTTTACACACACACACACACACACACACACTCACACACACACACACACAACAACACACACACGCGCACACGCGCACACACAAAATATTGCACAACTTTGTCTTTGAAACACGATGTTGATAACCTCTTTTTTACTGATAATGGATATGTTTACGGACTATTTAAAAAGAATTAATGTAATCATTACATAATCTAATTAAATATTAATTAAATACATTTATATAATTAATTACAATCTTAGTACATAATATATTCCTTTTGATACAGCAATAACGAAACTGGAAAAAAAATTATTGCGAAAACCAATATTAGAAATTTTAAAAGGAAGCTTGAACAATATGTAATTTTTCTGTACATCAAATATTCAAACACTTCGTAAGCTCTTACAGGCAAATTAAAAAGGAAGGAGGAATAAACAAAGTTTACCCTTTCACTTGAAAGGAAAGTGAAAGAGCCGGTCGAGGATCCTTTTATTAAATTAGAATTTATTGAAAGGTATGTCAATAAGAGCTTTCAACCTCCCTCCTAACTGTCTCTTGGAGACTTCGAAGTTTTAACGCTTTACATAATTAAATATGAGGTATTAAAACTTCGCAGGGCAGAGCCTCTAATGAAATTTTCACAAGAGAAAGTCTGAGATGATGTGTTGAACTTGTGAAATATAGTTTTTTAACAATGTTACTGAATAAATTTGATTATTTTAACCATTTAGTTTTTTCTTGCTAGTAGCATTTCAAGTGCAGACGTATCTTAATTTACGAATAGCTCTGGATTAGAAATTTTTGTATTAAATTTTGACCTCAATTTACAAACTCGACACATAGTATAAAACATATCACCATTATATGTATAACCTTTTAAACTTGCATACAATTTATTTAGTAGAATTTTTTAAATGGAACTAATTCCTATAAATATTTTATTAAAATTATTCTGTTTTGAAAAACTATTTTGAATTTATAATATACGTTTTTTTTTTTTGCATAGAAGTTTATGATAAATTCCAACCGTAATGGAATTTATTTCCGATTGTATACAAAAAATTAAATTTATTTTTATTTACAGATGTTTCAATATAGTCAATCTATTTAAATATATAAAAAAAAATATTTGTTTGATGTAAGAAGTGTTAATAATTCAAATTTTAATAAATTAAGTAAAGCAATTTGCTATTTTACAATTTGTTGCAAAAACTCAATTTAGGGATTTACTGAGTTCTTGTGGCTTAATGGCAAATTGCTTAGTGCTCTGGTCTTCGGTTCCACAGGCTTCAGGTTTGAATCCTAGCGGGGCACGGATGTTTGTTAGTAGTTCGAAATCCACGTTAAACTGTAGATCCTGGTCTAATTAGGCTAAAGTGACAGTAACAAAATAAAACCTTCGTGAACTAATGGCAGGCACGTGAGTTAAAGAAAAAATGTACAAGGATTCGAATCTCTGCCAGCGATTTTCTTTTCCTTTTAAAATCCAGGAGACTCTGTGGTACTTGCGACAGCATGTTAGTAAGTCTCGCATCAGGAGTCGGACTATTTGATGGAAGTTTTCAGAACATTTCAAATACAACAAGAAAATATGGGGCAAATCTGTTTCAAAATATGTGGAATAGGGGGCTCTGGTGAACGAGTCATAGTAACTTTAGTAGATGGACATATAACTCATTTTCAGACTTTTAGCAGTTCACAAATTTCAGATTTTTCATGTCCAGATTTTTATCTTTGCTGCATTTATGATCATAATAGATTTTCTGTACTGAACGGAATTTACATAAAAACTATGTCTTTTAGACATTTCATCTAGAAATAATAAATTTTGATTCCACATTGTCTTATTCATCATTCAAGATTTATTTCATTATCTTCAGTAAACTTCATTATCTTATAGGTCCATTTTATTAAATCTAAATTTAATTTATTTTAAGCAATTAACTACTATTTTAGCTATTTAAGTTAGTTTGTAAAAGGCAACTATACATTCTAATTTAACGTCTCCCTATACTAGACCTGTAACGGCCCCAAGAAGAGGCCCACTTTCAGGACATGGGGACACTTTTTAATTTTTATTTAGAAGCGCTATATATATATATATATATATATATATAAATACAGAACTCTGGATTATTATAATTTATTATTTATAAAAATGAAAATTAAAGATTTAAATTTGATTCACAAATACATGATTAAATCACAAGTGCAATTCACTCCAAAGTCAGAGATTTTTAGAGCAGAAGACCTTAATTATCACACGGCATAATACATGAAACAACAAGGGGCTCACTTTGAGAAACAGGCGGAATCTTCGCCCTGTTCAGTCACTTTTAGAAAAATTGTCCAAAAATTCTTAAAAAAAAAAAAAAAAAAATCAAACAAAACAAATAACTTTAATAGTACATACAATAAAGGACACATAAGAAATTTGTAAATTTGATTTGAACTTCAAATTTACCAAGCCTTGCCATTTACTCTTTATTAATGAAATCCTTCAAATTATTGACCCCTCTACGATATTTATAGATACAGCACTGCGAATAAAATAATTTCTGCTGTAAAAAACTTCTAAATAAAAATTTTCTCCCAACGACAAGAAGAACAAGAAAAAATGCCTGATACTACCACTGAAAAGAAAGACAAAACTGCTGTTCTAAGCATCATGAATTTTTGAACCGCGCCAAAACACTATGGCCCAATAATTCCAAGATAAACAGCACTAAGTTCCATATACTATCTTTTCAATTCTAACACCTTAAAACTACTTGAAGCTCACGGATTGGAAAAAGTCCGGTACAAGCAGAATCTTGACTCCAGGGAACAAATAAAAGTAAAAAGAGATCTGGACAAATTTTCGTCCATTCAACCGACGTCGGAGTTATAAAGCTTCCGCTGCCTTGCAGTCTTCTTCCATCAAGGGATTCCATTGATGTATTGGTTGAAGGTACAAACTTTTTTTTTCTTCCCTAATTTGCTGTTGGTTCATTTCCCCCCCCTCTTTTCAGAGTAATATTTTTCCCTATTGGAGTGCTTGTGAGTGATGCTTACAGGGTATTGTAGTATGCGGAAGCTGTTATATAATTTTTCAGACGTTTAAATGACTTTTTATTTGATGAAGATGTTAGATTCACGTGTGATTTAGAGAAAGTAGAATCAATTTTTCTCCAGAGTTCCAGAAGCAAGTCCAAAATTAAATTTTGGTTTATTTCTTTAGTGATAAATTTGATCAGCCATTCAATAGTTGGATAATTTTCTATTGTTTTCAAAACTCAAGTGTAGAAAAAAGGTGTTTATTTGGTTTGTCGCTCTACGGTCATTTTGTGGACACTTTAAACTAATTAGACCGGGACCTACAGTTTAACGTGGATTACGAACCACTAACATACATCCATGGCACCACTAGGATTTGAAACTGATACCAGTGTTAGAATAAATAAATAGCAATGAATAATCATTAAAAAATTGTAGAATTATTATTTTTATTTTTGATAATATTTAAAATTTAAATTTTCAAAAATTCAAAAAAAAAAAAGTTTTTAGTAGAATATATAGAGTAAATGACACCTATTTGTATTACTGAAGTATGATTTGTTTTTTACAAATTTCTTAAGTCTCCCATATTCTATATGATATATATATAATATAAATAATAGATGGAATAGAAGGAATATATATATATATATGTATAAATATATACACTGAAGTGACAAAAGTCATGGGATAGCAATATGCAAATTTTCAGATGACAGTAGCATCGCGTAGAATAGGTATAAATGCGCAGTGCTTTCGCAGAGCTTTCATTTATGTTCAAGTTATTCATGTGAAGAGGTTTGACGTGATGACCGCACGACGGGAATTAACAGACTTTGAACGCGAAATGTTATTTGGAGCTAGACGCATGGGTCATGCCATTTCGGAAATCGTTAGGGAATTCAACATTCCCAGATCCACTGTGTCAAGAGTGTGCCGAGAGTATGAAATTTCAGGCATAACATCCCACCATGGACAGCGCAGTGGTCGACCGCCTGCACTTAACGACCGAGACCGGCGACGTCTGCAAAGAGTCTTAAATTCTAACAGACAAGCAACACTGCGTCAAATAACCGCAGAAATCAATGTGGGACGTACAAGGACTTGTCTGTTAGAACTGTGCGGAGAAATTTGGCTTTCTTGGGCTATTCCAGCAGAAGTCCGACTCGAATGCCTTTACTGACAGAACGACATCGCTTGCAGCGACTCTCGTGGGCACGTGAGCATGTCGGCTGGTCCCTAGATGAATGGAAAACCGTGGCCTGGTCCGATGAGTCACGATTTCAGTTGGTAAGAGCTGATAGTAGGGTTCGAGTGTGGCGCAGACCCCACGAAGCCATGGACCCAAAGTGTCAGCAAGGCACTTTTCAAGCTGGTGGTGGCTCCATAATGGTGTGGGCTGTTTTTTCATGGAATGGACTTGGTCCTCTGGTGCGACTGGACCGAACATTGACTGGAATTGCTTATGTTCAGCTACTTGGAGATCACTTGCAGCCATTCATGGACTTCATGTACCCAAACAACGATGGGATTTTTATGGATGACAATGCGCCATGTCACCGGGCCACAACTGTTCGCGATTGGTTTGAAGAACATTCTGGACAATTCCAACGAATGATCTGGCCACCTAGATCGCCCGACATGAATCCCATCGAGAGGTCTGTTCGTGCCCAAAATCCTGCACCATCAACGCTTTCACAATTATGGACGTCTATCGAGACAGCATGGCTCAATATTCCTGCAGAAGACTTCCAACGACTTGTTGAGTCCATGCCACGTCGAGTTGCTGCACTTCGCCGGGCGAAAGGAGGGCTGACACGATATTAAGAGGTATCCCATGACTTTTGTCACTTCAGTGTATAATAGGAGGAATAGAAGAATATATAGAATGAAGGACACTTAAGAAATGTGTAAATTCGATTTTAACTTCAAATTTACCAAGCCTTGTTGTATATATTTTATTAATGAAATCTCCAAGTTATTGATTGACCTTGTATGATATTTATAGAGACAATACTGAGATTAAAATACTTTCTGCTGTAAAAAAACTTCAAAATAAAGATTTTCTCCAACAACAACAACAAGAACAAGAAAAATGCCTGATACTATCACTGAAAGGACGACAAAATTGCTGCTCTAAGCATCATGAATTTTTGAACCTAGCCAAAAAAACTATGGCGCAATAATTCCAAGATAAACAGCACTAGGTTCCATATACTATCTCTTCAATACTTAATACCTTAAATCACTTGAAGCTCACGGATTGGAAAAGACCGGTACAAGCAGAATTTTGACTGAGAGAGAATCACCTCGGGGGACAAATAAAAGTAAAGAGATTTGGAATAAATTTTCGTCCATTCAACCGACGTCGATTTATAAAGTTTCCGGTGGAAATTTGCTGTCTTCTTCCACCAAGGATTCTAATGATATATTGGTTAAGGGTACAAACTTTTTTTCTTCCCTAACTTTTTGCTGCTGATGCAATTTTTTCCCACTTTTTAGAGTAATATTTTCCTCTAATGGAGTGCTTGTGAATGATGCTTACTGGGTATTGCAGTATGGGGAAACTGTTATGCCATTTTTCTGACATTTTGATAAGTTAAATGACTTTGTTGTTGATGAAGATGTTAGACCCACATGTAATTTAGGAAGAATACAATCAATTTGTCTTCCTTCAAAGTTCCAGGAGCAAATCCAAAATTAAATTTTGGATTATTTTTCGAGTAATATATTTGATAAGGCATTCAACAAATAGAGATTTATCTATTCTTTTCAAAAAATCAAGACTAGAGAAAAGGGGGCGGGAAGATTTGTAATGATCTAGACAAGTTGTTGTATGTAGACATAAGATATAAGAAAGAACATGCTAAATGGATTTTTACAAGAATCTAATTTTTTCAAATTAATTTATATTACCAGAATCAAATTTATAGTAATACTAATTCTAAGTGAAATTCTGTTGACACAAATGTGCCTAATGAAATTCCACCTTTACCACCAACCTTCCAACCTTCTTAAAGTTTATTCTGAACCACTCACAAACATTCATGCCACAGCCAGGATTCGAACCTGATACAAGTGTTAGAATAAATAAATAGAAATCAAAAATCATTAAAAAATTGTAAAATTATTATTTTTATTTTTGAGAATATTTTAACTTTAAAATTGATTGGTATATTGGTTGAAGATTCTATTGATATATTGGTTGAAGGTACAAACTTTCTTTTCTTCCCTAACTTTGCTGTTGGTGCAATTTTTTCCCTCTTTTAGTATAATATTTTTTCCTATTGGAGTGCTTGTGAGTGATGCTTACAGGGTATTGTAGTATGTGGAAACTGTTATATGATTTTTCAGACGTTTTAATGACATTTTACTTGATGAAGATGTTAGATTCACGTGTGATTTAGAGAAGGTAGAATCAGTTTTTTTCGCTACGAAGTTTCAGGAGAAAGTCCAAAATTAAGTTTTGGTTTAGTGATAAATTTAATCAGGTATTCAATAGAAAGTGATTTATCTTTTCTTTTCAAAAACTCAAAGCTGGGGGGGAAGGGGGAGATTTATGATGTTCTAGAGATGTTGTTGTAGGTAGATATAACAAAGAACATCCTAAATGGTTTTTTTACAAAAATCTAATTAATAAATATTTTAATACTTTCTTCTTTAATTATATTTAGGAAAGCTAATTTAAATAAAATATTTAATAAACAAAAATGATAAGATTTGATAAAAATTCGTAAATTGTCATCATTTTTATTAATATTGGATTTCTTTCTTACGGATTATTTAAACGTAATTAATATAATTATTATATAATTTAATTGATTATTAATTAAATAAAATTGCATAATTAATTGCAATCTTATTACATAACATATTCCTTCTGATATTGCAATAACGAAACTGTAAAAAAATTTTATTACGAAAACCAATAATATAAATTTTAGAGAAAGCTTGAACAATATGTAATTTTTCCGTACGTCAAATATTCAAACACTTCTTAAACAAACACTTTTCAAATTAAAAAGGAAGGAGGAATAAACAAAGTTTACCCTTTCACTTGAAAGGAAAGTGAAAGAGTTGGTCGAGTATCCTTTTATTAAATTAGAATTTATTGAAAGGTATGTCAATAAGAGCTTTCAAACTTCCTCATAACTGTCTCTTGGAGAGTTCAAAATTTTAACGCTTTACATAATTAAATATGAGGTATTAAAGCTTCGCAGGGCAGAGGCACTAATGAAATTTTCACGAGAGAAAAGTCGAGAGGATGTGTTGAACTTGGGAAATATAATTTTTTAACAATGTTACTGAATAAATTTGATTATTTTAACCAATTAGTTTTTTCTGGGATGTAGCATTATTTATTTTGTCAAGTGCAGACCTGTCTGCAGACGCTCTCGATTAGAAATATTTATATTAAATTTTGACCTCAATTTACATATTCGACACTTTCTTGAACTAATTGGAAACACATAAGTTTTGAATCTCTGCCAGTGATCTCTTCTTATAGCATTATACGTATTAGAAGGAATAAATAGCAATTAATGAGCAATAACCATAAAATTTTAGCATAAAACTAAGCAATGAAGAGTAAATAGCAATGAAATTTTAATTCTTCATTATCTAATTTATCCTTCAAGATTTATTTCATTATCTTCATTATAATTCATTATCTTATAGGTTCATTTTATTAAATCTACATTTAACTTATTTTAAACTACTAACTACTATTTTAACTATATAAGTTTTCATTAAAGGCAACTACACATTCTAATTTTTGAATTAAAAAAAAAACATGAAAGAAGAAAAAAAAATATTGTAACGAACCATATGATATCTATATGGTTATACAAATTTCATCCAATGAATATTTTTCAATGTGATTTAACTTTTAAAATATCCAAAAGATTCTAAAAAAAATGTTTTAATAGTAGATAGAATAAATGACACCTATTTTTATTACTGAAGTATGATTTATTTTTACAAATTTCTTAAGTTCCTTTATTCTGTATAGATATAGAATAAAGGACACTTAGAAAATTTTTTAAATTCATTTCAACTTCAAATTTACCAAGCCTTGCTATACATGTTTGTAGATATAACACTGCGAATAAAATACTTTTTGTTGTAGAAAAACTTCTAAATAAAGATTTTCTCCAACAACCAGAAAAATGCCTAATACTATCACTGAAAGGACGACAAAACTGCTGCTCTAAGCATCATGAATTTTTGAACCGAACCGAAAAACTATGGCCCAATAATTCCAAGATAAACAGCACTAAGTTCCATATACTATCTTTTCAATTTTTAATACCTTAAATCACTTGAAGCTCGCGGATTGGAAAAGACCGGTACAAGCAGAATCTTGACGAATAGAGTCTTGACTCCAGGGAACAAATAAAAGTAAAGAGATCTGGAATAAATTTTCGTCCATTCAACAGACGTCGAGTTATAAAGCTTCCGGTGGAAATTTGCGGTCTCTTCCATCAAGGATTCTATTGATATATTGGTTAAAGATACAAACTTCTTTTTTCTTCCACCTAACTTTTGCTGCTGATGCAATTTTTTTCCCTGTTTTTTGAGTAATATATTTCCCTATTTGAGTTCTTGTGAGGGATGCTTACAGGATATTGTAGTATGCGGAAACTGTTATGCCATTTTTTGATATTATAATAAGTAAAATGAGTTTTTATTTGATGAAGATCTTAGATCTGTGTAATTCAGGAGAGTGCAATCAATTTTTGTTCCTATAAAGTTCCAGGAGCAAGTCCAAAATTAAATTTTGGTTTAGTTTTTGATTAATAAATTTGATCAACCATTCAATAGAAAGAGAAAACTCAAGGTTAGAGAAAAAAGAGTTGGTTTGATTTGTAGCTCTGCGGTCATTTTGTGCACACTTTGGGCTAATTAGACCAGGACCTACAGTTTAACGTGGATTACGAACCACTAATATACATCTATGCCACCACTAAGATTGGAATCTGATACAAGTGTTGGAATAAATAAATGGCGATGAAAAAAATGTAAAATTATTATTTTTATTTTGATATTTTAAATTTAAAATATCCAAAAATTCTAAAAAATGTTTTAATAGTATGTAGAATAAATGACACCTATTTTTATTACTGAAGTAGGATTTATTTTTACAAATTTATTAGGTGTTCTTCATTTTCTCTCTGTATATATATATACATATATATATATATACAGTCTGAGTAAACACTTTAAGGCCAGTAGACATTTTTGAGAAAATGGGAACATTTAAACTGAGGAATTAAAATACCATTTGATTGATACTTATTGAGCTTAAATAAAAGTAAAAAAAAAGGAAAAAATTAATTTTATGAATATTTTATTATTAGAAAATATTACAGAACACACAGATGAATATTTGAGCCTGAGTAAAACTTTAAGGCCAACATAGAAAATAACATATAAGAAAAAATTACAAATTCTTAGAAGGTTGTGTAGAGCCATTACTTCGAATTACTTCAAATATTCTTGTTTTCATGGATGAAACGAGTTTTTGACAAAGGGTGGGGTCGGTTTTATACCACTCATCTTCGATAGTAGATTTTAGCTCTATTGTTGATGTAAAATGTCTCCCATTTGCATAAACTCTTCTTGCTAAGTCAGCCCAAAGGTTCACGATTGGGTTGAGGTCAGGTGATTCAACATTGTTGACTTGGAACCAATTTTTTGTGCTGTTACTCGAATGGATCGGTGCATTGTCTTGCTGATATTTCCAATTTTCTCCAGCAAGACATTCAGCATTTGGCAAAAGTTGATTTGTTAGGACATTTTGGTATCCTTGTGAATTCATTCTACTTGAAATAAATGCAATTGAGCCCACACAATTGTAAAAAAAACCGCCTCAAGTCATGACAGACCCTCCACCTAATTGGCGCTTGGAGAATATTTCTTTTCATTTCTTATATCATGCCAGTAGGAATTCCAGCCATCTGGTCCATCAAATTCCATTTTTTTCGTCAGAAAAAAAAAACCATTGGTTGTCCCAGGTCATGACTTTCTGGCCAAAGTTCAAACGCTCTATTTTGTGTCTCTGCAGTAACTGAGGCTTAGTCAATTTTGCTGTATAAGTGTACCTTCTAGACCTTCTAATTGTGTTATAAATCGTTTTTTGACAAACTTTTAAACCTGTCGTCGGAATCAGTTTCCTGGTTGAGTACTTTCCAGTAGATGCAAGTTGACAAACTCTTCTTTCACCACGCGAGGACAAAGCTTTAGGTCTTCCCCTAGTATTCTTATTACCATAATTGTCTTTCAATTTTAAAAAATTGTTGACTGCAGTCTTTGATCTTCCTATCTTTATCGCAATAACGCGACTACTCATTCCTGTTGAAGACAAAGCTTCGATCTGTCCTCTTTGACGATCAGTTAACTTCTTACCCTTCGCCATCTTCACAAAGATCACCAATACTTCTAAGAAATGTATGACAAATATGAAAAAAACAGCGTTGTCACAAGCTAGTAGTTGCAATGATAATTACACGATTATATTATATTTATTTTTAAAAAATGACTGGTGGCCTTAAAGTTTTTACTCAGGCAGATATACTACCTTTGTAAATAACCACACGTTTCTCATAATTATTTATTTACAAATTATGTTTATAGCATTTATTTCTTATCAATGAACTTTAATAATTAATATTATTTGAATCCCTTTTATTTCATTTTACAATTTCTCAAAAATTTTTACTGGCCTTAAAGTTTTTACTCACACTGTATATGTATATAATACACACACACACACACACACACACACACACATACACACACACACACATACACACACACACACACACACACATATATATATATATATATATATATATATATATATATATATATATATATATATATATATATAGAGAGAGAGAGAGAGAGAGAGAGAGAGAGAGAGAGAATAAAGAACATTAAAGAAATTTGTAAACTTGACTTCAACATCAAATTATTGACCTTTTACAATATTTATAGATACAACACTGTTTATAAAATACTTTATGCTGTAAAAAAAAAACTTCTAAATAAAGAATTTCTCCAACAACAAGAAAAATGCCTGATACTATCACTGAAAGAAAAACAAAACTGCCGTTCTCAGCATCATGCATTTTTGAACCGAACCAAAAAACTATGGCCCGATAATTCCAATATAAACAGCACTAAGTTCCATGTACTATCTTTTCAATTCTTAATACCTTAAATCACTTGAAGCTCACGGATTGGAAAAGACCGGTACAAGCAGAATCTTGACGGAGAGAGTCTGGACTCCAGGGAACAAATAAAAGTAAAGAGATCTGGAATAAATTTTCGTCCATCGAACCGACGTCGAGTTCTAAAGTTTCCGGTGCAAATTTGCTGCCTTCTTCTATCAAGGATTCTATTGATATATTGGTTAAAGATACAAACTTCCTTTTCTTCCCTAACTTTGCTTTTCATGCAAGTTTTTTCCCACTTTTTAGAGTAATATATTTCACTATTGGAGTGCTTGTGAGTGATGCTTACAGGGTATTGTAGTATGCGGATACTGTTATGCCATTTTTTTGATATTTTAATAAGTAAAATGAGTTTTTATTTGTTGAAGATCTTAGATCTGTGTCATTCAGGGAGAGTGCTATCAATTTTTGTTCCTACAAGTTCCAGGAGCAAGTCCAAAAGTAAATTTTGGTTTAGTTTTTGACTAATAAATTTGATCAACCATTCAATAGAAAGAGATTTATCTGTTCTTTTCAAAAAATCAAGGTTAGAGAAAAAAGAGTTTGGTTTGGTTTGTAGCTCTACGGTCATTTTGTGCACACTTTGGGCTAATTAGACCAGGACCTACAATTTAACGTGGATTACGAACCACTAACATACATCTATGCCACCACTAAGATTCGAATCTGATACAAGTGTTGGAATAAATAAATGGCGATGAAAAAAATGTAAAATTATTATTTTTTTTTTGATAATATTTTAAATTTAAAATATCCAAAAATTCTAAAAAATGTTTTAATAGTATGTAGAATAAATGACACCTATTTTTATTACTGAAGTAGGATTTACTTTTACAAATTTATTAGGTGTTCTTCATTTTCTCTCTCTATATACACTGAAGTGTCAAAAGTCATGGGATAGCAATATGCAAATTTTCAGATGGCAGTAGCATCGCGTAGAACAGGTATAAATGCGCAGTGCTTTCGCAGAGCTTTCATTTCTGTTCAAGTTTTCCATGTGAAGAGGTTTTGACGTGATGATGACCGCACGACGGGAATTAACAGACTTTGAACGCGGAATGTTAGTTGGAGCTAGAAGCATGGGTCATGCCATTTCGGAAATCGTTATTGAATTCAACATTCCCAGATCCACTGTGTCAAGAGTGTGCCGAGAATATGAAATTTCAGGCATAACATCCCACCATGGACAGCGCAGTGGTCGACCGCCTGCACTTAACGACCGAGACCGGCGACGTCTGCAAAGAGTCGTAAATTCTAACAGACAAGCAACACTGCGTCAAATAACCGCAGAAATCAATGTGGGACGTACAAGGGACTTGTCTGTTAGAACTGTGCGGAGAAATTTGGCTTTCTTGGGCTATTCCAGCAGAAGACCGACTCGAGTGCCTTTACTGACAGAACGACATCGCTTGCAGCGACTCTCGTGGGCACGTGAGCATGTCGGTTGGTCCCTAGATGAATGGAAAACCGTGGCCTGGTCCGATGAGTCACGATTTCAGTTGGTAAGAGCTGATAGTAGGGTTCGAGTGTGGCGCAGACCCCACGAAGCCATGGACCCAAAGTGTCAGCAAGGCACTTTTCAAGCTGGTGATGGCTCCGTAATGGTGTGCACTGTTTTTTCATGGAATGGACTTGGTCCTCTGGTGCGACTGGACCGAACATTGACTGGAATTGCTTATGTTCAGCTACTTGGAGATCACTTGCAGCCATTCATGGACTTCATGTACCCAAACAACGATGGGATTTTTATGGATGACAATGCGCCATGTCACCGGACCACAACTGTTCGCGATTGGTTTGAAGAACATTCTGGACAATTCCAACGAATGATCTGGCCACCTAGATCGCCCGACATGAATCCCATCGAGCATTTATGGGACATCATCGAGAGGTCTGTTCGTGCCCAAAATCTTCCTTCATCAACGCTTTCACAATTATGGACGTCTATCGAGACAGCATGGCTCAATATTCCTGCAGAAGACTTCCAACGACTTGTTGAGTCCATGCCACGTCGAGTTGCTGCACTTCGCTGGGCGAAAGGAGGGCCGACACGAATCTAAGAGGTATCCCATGACTTTTGTCACTTCTGTGTATATATACATATATATATATATATTTATATAATACACACACACACACACACATATATATATATATATATATATATATATATATATATAGAGAGAGAGAGAGAGAGAGAGAGAGATAGAGAGAGAGAATAAAGAACATTAAAGAAATTTGTAAATTTGATTTCGACATCAAATTATTGACCTTTTACAATATTTATAGATACAACACTGTTTATAAAATACTTTATGCTGTAAAAAAACTTCTAAATAAAAGAATTTCTCCAACAACAAGAAAATGCATGATACTATTACTAAAAAAGAAAGACAAAACTGCTGTTCTAAGCACCATGAATTTTTGTACTGAACCAAAAAACTATGACCCAATAATTCCAAGATAAACAGCACTGAGTCCCATATACAATCTTTTCAATTCTTAATACCTTAAATCACGTGAAGCTCACGGATTGGAAAAGACCGGTACAAGCAGAATCTTGACGGAGAGAGAGTCACCCCGGGGAACAAATAAAAGTAAAGAGATCTGGAATAAATTTTCGTCCATTCAACCGACGTCGAGTTATAAAGCTTCCGGTGGAAATTTGCTGTCTTCTTCCAACAAGGATTCCATTGATGTATTGGTTGAAGGTACGAACTTTCTTTTCTTCCCTAACTTTGCTGTTGGTGCAATTTTTTCCCTCTTTTAGTATAATATTTTTCCCTATTGGAGTGCTTGTGAGTGATGCTTACAGGGTATTGTAGTATGTGGAAACTGTTATGACATTTTTCTGACGTTTTAATGACTTTTTATTTAAAGAAGATGTTAGATTCACGCGTGATTTAGAGAGGGTAGAATCAAGTCTAGGAGCAAGTCCAAAATTAAGTTTTGGTTTATTTTTTTGTGATATATTTGATCAGGTATTCAATAGATAGTGATTTATCTGTTCTTTTCAAAAACTCAAAGCTGGGGGAGGGGGAGATTTACGATGATCTAGACATGTTGTTGTAGGTAGATAGAATAAAGAACTTGCTAAATGGTGTTTAAAATAATGGTGTTCAAATTAATTTATATTACCAGAAGAAAATTTATGGTAATAAATTCTAAGTGAATTTCTGGTAACACAAATTAATCTGCCAAATGATATATATTTGGTTATTAAATGTCTCTTCCAAACATATCCTCTAATGTTAAAATAATTTTGGAGAAAAATGTACTTTACATTCTTCTTCATTGACGCAACAGCCCCATGGTAGGCCAAGGCCGACTGCCTACTTTTCATATTTCGAGACTGGCAATGTTATCTTTTTACCGGATACGATTGTCAGCCCTACGCGTAATACTCTACAGTTGTATTAGAAAGGGAACTATGGTTTAAAGTGGATTCAGAACCACTACAAACATCTATGGCGCCGCCGAGATTTTTGAAACCCAAACACGTGGCAATGAACACCAGAGCATTGCACTTTACATTATACTGTTATTATAATTAATTGAAAAAGATATTCCATTTTAAAATCGATTCCTTTTTATTAATAATAAAAAAGTCATTTCTGAAGCAGACATTAAAGGGTTTGATTTAATTATAAAAACATTATGAAAAAATTAAAAATATATTTATAGTTAAAACTTTAGCAAATTTTTTAATTTAAAGAATTTTAATTAAAAAACCAGCTTTATATGTAGTATATATAGAGGAAAACAAACTGAAATATAAATTTCTGAAATAATTATTTTTATTTATGGAAATCATGTTACATAAATTTGAAATTTTTCGTCTTCGAATGATTGATATACTGGCTAAATGTACCTTCTATCTTTTCTTTTTTGACTTTGCTGTTGATTTAATGTTGCCTTCGTTTTGAGACAAATCTTTTTATCTTTTTAAAATGCTGATGAATACTGTTGACCTTATTCTAATAGGTAGAAATTGTAATTTCCTCTTACTGACATTATCGTAGATAAAACTGCATTGTGTATAGTAATTAATTTGGAACAAGTTTAAGATAAAACGAGATAAAAGTTTTCATTTTGTAGGTGATTAATTTGATCTGGTATTCGATAAAATGATATCTCTTTATTTGCTTTCAAAAGATCAATAGAATGAAAGAAGGACTTGTGATGATTCAGGAAATCCTATCAGTAGGCATATTTACAAGTAGGTAGCCATAACAAAGAATCTACTGACGTAGATATTTAAGTTTTTTTTGTTACACTCATTAATTTATAGAATGATATTAATTCGAAAGACTGGGTTTCTAAATATGTTTAATATTGGGTGTGTTTATTAATGATGTTTTATTCTTAAATGGAATTTTTCGAAAGTCTCCTTTATTCTATATATAGAATAAAGGACACTTAAGAAATTTGTAAATTCGATTTAGACTTCAAATTTACGAAGTCTTGCTATATACAATTTATTAATGGAATCCTTCAGTTATTGAACTTGTGTAATGTTTATAGATACAACACTGCGATTAAAATTCTTTCTGCTATAAAAAACTTCTAAATAAAGTTTTTCTCCAACGACAACTACAAGAAAAAAATACTTGATACTATCACTGAAAGAAAGACAAAACTGCTGTTCTAAGCAACATGAATTTTTGAACCGAACCAAAAAAACTATGGCCTCCTAAAAAGCTATTTATTCTTTTCAAAAACCCAGACTAGAGAAAAAGGGCTTGGTTTGGTTTGTCGCTCTACGGTCATTTTGTGCACACTTTAGGCTAATTTGACCAGGACCTACAGTTTAACGTGGATTACGGACCACTAACATCCCTCCATGCCATCTCTAGGATTCGAACCTGATACAAGTGCTAGAATAAATAAATAGCAATGAATAATCATTAAAAAATTGTAGAATTATTATTTTTATTTTTCATAATATTTCAAATTTAATGTATTCAAAAATTTTAAAATTTATTTTAATAGTATATAGAATAAATGGCACCCATTTTTATTACTGAAGTATGATTTATTTTTACAAATTTCTTAAGTGTCCTTTATTCTCTCTCTATATATAGAATAAAGGACACTTAAGAAATTTCTAAACTCGATTTCAACTTCAAATTTTCCAAGCCTTGCTATTTACACTTTATTAATGAAATCCTTCACAATATTGATTCTCTACGATATTTATAGATACAACACTGCGAATAAAATTCTTTCTGCTGTAAAAAAACTTCTAAATAAAGATTTTCTCCAACAACAACAAGAAAAATGTTTGATACTATCACTGAAAGGAAGACAAAACTGCTGTTCTAAACATCATGAATTTTTGAACCGAATCAAAAAACTATGGCCCAATAATTCTAAGATAAACAGCACTAAGTTCCATGTACTATCTTTTCAATTCTTAATACCTTAAATCACTTAAAGCTCACGGATTGGAAAAGACCGGTACAAGCAGAATCTTGACGGAGAGAGTCTTGACTCCAGGGAACAAATAAAAAGTAAAGAGATCTGGAATAAATTTTCGTCCATTCAACCGACGTCGAGTTATAAAGCTTCCGGTGGAAATTTGCTGTCTTCTTCCGCCAAGGATTATATATATATATATTGGTTGAGGGTACAAACTTTCTTTTCTTCCCTAACTTCGCTGCTGATGCAATTTTTTCCCTCTTTTTAGAGTAATATTTTTCCCTATTGGAGTGCTTGTGAGTGATGCTTACAGGGTATTGTAGTATGTGGAAACTGTTATGACATTTTTCTGATATTTTAATAAATAAAATCACTTTTTATTTGATAAAGATGCTAGATCACCAAAATAAAGTTTTCGTTAATTTTTTTAGCAATAAATTTGACCAGTCATTCAATAGAAAGATGTTTATCTAATCTTTTCAAAACTCAAGACCAGAGAAAAGGCGTGAGATTTATTATGATCTAGATATATTGTTATAGGTAGATATAATGAAGAACAATCTGAATGGTGCTTACAAAAATCAGTTTTTTAAAATTAATTTATGTTACGAGAAGCAAATTTATAGTAATACTAATTGTAAATGCTTCTGGTAACACAAATTAATGTGCCAAATGATATATTTGGTTATTAAATATCTCTTCCAAACATACCTTCTAATGTTAAAATAAGTATGAAGAAAATATATTTTACTTTATTCTGTTATTAAGATGAATTGAAAACAAAATATTCATTTGAATATTGATTCCTTTTATTAATAATACAACCCTTTAAAATGCAGACATAAAAGGGTTTTATTTATTTATAAAATTATTATGAAGAAATTAAAAATTTATCTATTGTAAAAATTTAGCCAATTGTATAATTTAAAGAATTAAATTTAAAAAAAAAAACACCGTTACATGCAATGTATGCAGGAAAACCAACTGAATTATAAATTAGAAAAATAAAAATTATGAATCAGAACTTGACTTGATTTGGTGCTTTGAGATGTATGCTCGCTGACACTGCTTTATCTCAAATTATTCAAATTTTTTTGTTCTCTTTTTTTGATAATCAAACATAATTTCAGAAGTAAAAAAAATCAGAAAATAAAAACTGAACTATAAATTTCTTAAATAATATTTTTTATTTATGGAAGTCATGTTACATAAATTTCCTATTTTTCGTCTACGAATTATTGATATACGAGTTACGGCTAAATGCACCAACTATCTTTCTTTCTCTGACTTTTCTGTCGATGCAATATCCTCCATTTTGTGGTAAATCTTGTTCTCTTTTTGAAATGCTAATGAATATTGTTGACTGGATACTGTAATAGGCTTAAATTGTATTTCATCTAACTGACATTTTCGTTGATAAAATTGCATTGTGTAGGGTAATCAATTTGGAACAAGTTTAAGATAAAAAGATATAAAAGTATAAGATAAAAGTTTTTATTTTGTAGGCGATTAATTTGATCTGGTATTCGATAAAATGAAATCTCTCTATTTGCTTTCAAAAGATCAATAGAATGAAAGAAGGATTTGTG